>JANAVB010022397.1:2218316-2338316 GCA_029216955.1 Iris pallida | reverse complement strand
ATGAATTGGCGAAAGTGGAAAGAAAGGTCCAAGGCACGTCATCTTCAAAAAAATGGAGAAGACCACGACCTCGGCTAGAATACCTGCGGAAGACATGAACACACACCTGGGGAATAACCAGGTCCTTAGAGGGACGTAGCAAGATACAGGAAGAACAAGCTAATATGAACTGTCAAAATAATAATAATATGCAAGACTCTCCTAGACATCAATATGCAAAAGGGAATGCTAACCATCTATTGTGTAATTTAGAGGACAACTTTCATGCGCATGGGTCGGATTTTAGGCTTATAAGTACGCGACTGGAACCCAGTCATACGTATCCGTCCGTAACGTCCAAAACTTCAGAGGGCATCTGTAAATATATCGCCATAGTTCCTTTCGAAAACTATAGGCTACTTGTTTGGCTTCCCATACGCACTAGAGACTGTCCTCCCCCAATATTTCCTACACTGACCAAGTCATGTCCATGACTCGTCCAGTTTTGTAACTGTTTGAGTCTCTAAAACCCTAGTCATACCAGTTACGATCTATCCGTCGCACGATAATAGAGATGGCCAGTCCATAAGTCGTGTCCCTAGCAAACTGTCTCAAACCGTGTAGTGTGTGTGTCATGGCCAAAGGAGATATAAGGATATCCCCCAACAAGAAGGTAGTCCGCTAAAACTAAGTTAACATCCATATAGTAAAGTAGAACGACTAATAGAGTCGCTTTCACCCAAGTGTGGCTTGGACGCGCAGTTTATAACAAAAGAAACTAACAATATGAAACAAAATAAATAATGCAAAAAATAAATAATTTGACAGTAAATTAGCAAGGTATACTTGCATGTTGTGACGTCTGGTGAGCTGCCTGGTGTGGTACAATAAAGGTGGCACAAGATCGACTTCGATGTTACAACTACGCAAGGGAGCCTCTGTTGACGATACGGAGTATTCCATCGGGTCCATAACGGTCAACTTAGTTAGGTTTGACATAATGGAGTGCACAATTGGAAAAGAAATAAGAATGTCGGGATTGGTCATGGACTGGATGATAATCGAAGGAATTTGATCAAATAATACGAATTTAGAAAAATTATTTATAACCTTGAAAACTATATTTTGTTACCAAAATATTTTAGATAAATATATACTTGAAATCAAAATAGTTTTTAGGCTAAAACCCTAAATTTATCAAAATAAAGTTTTAGTAGGAACTATATATTTAATCAAAATATTTTAGATGATTATTTTTGAAAATCTAGAAAATTATATTGGGCAAAAATCTACTTTTTGTCAAAATAAAATATTTGGGTAAAACCTTTTTTTTGGAAATAACTAGATACACTATAGATATATACAAACTAGATTTAAAATGCAATAATATTAACAAAATTTATTACTACTTTCTCAACACATATATTTAATAATACTAATAATATACATTATAAATAATACAAAGTTAACACTACTAATAAATCCTAGTATGTAAAACGCATACAAGTGCATTCACAGACTGAGTAATCCTAAGAGTAATAATTTTTTCATAATATTACTACTATTAATAATAATAATACAATCAACAACAACACAACAAAACAAAGAGAAAAGAAAGAAAACAAATAACAAAAAAAACACACAAATAAATGTCCAGAGACTGTGTTGCTGCTCTGTTTAGAGGAAAGAGAAAGTAAAGAGAGAGAGAGAGAGCAATTTGAGAGCGTGGGAGAGAGGGAGTCCGAGAAGCAGTGGCGAGAGAGGAAGAGGGGATCTCGGCCATGGCGGGGCTGGGTTCGACGGATGAAGAGGCTGGGCGGAAGAGCGGGATCAGAGGGCGGCGCCGAAGGGGCTGCGGTCGGGATCGACACCGGTAGCTGGACGCCGGCGCGGGCGGAGGGTTCTCGGTGGGCGCGGGCGGCGCGCTCGCCAACGCGGGGAGGCGCACGACGGGGACAGCGGCTGGGCGCGGCACGCCAAGGAGGAGACAGCGCGGGTGCAGCTCCGGGCAGAGCTCGAGGGGAGACGTGGCGGCGGCGGCCAGGTGAGTTTAGGGTTAGGGTTTTACTTAATTCTGATGGTGGCGGTGGTTGTGTTGTACGAAGGGGGGTGTCGAAGAGGAGTGGTCGATGATGGTGTGGGTGTTGTTGGTGGTGGTTGCACTCTCAGGTGATGGTGGTGGTGATGGCAGCGGGTGTGGGAAGAGTAGGTGATCGGGGATGGGAGTTTGGGAGGAGATGAGTGGTCGGCAGGACTGGGTTGGGTTAGCCGGAGGAGTCGGGTGTGGTGGCGGTTGTCCGGTGGCAAACTTGGGGCTGCGCTCGGGATGAGCAGGGGATCGAGGTGAGCGGGTGATGTGCTTGGGGGTCTGTTGTGGTGGGCGAGCTACTGCGCAACAGCAAACGAAACAGGGATTAGGATTGGGAAAGTCGAAGCGACCGATGCGGAGCTACATCTGGGGCTCGGCCAGGAAGTCGGGGAAATGGCGAGGCGGGATGCTAGTGTTGAGATGGCCGAGGATAGGCTAGGATCGGCGGCCGAGACGACGCGACAGTACTCAGGAATTGGATTAGGTTTAGGGTTTGTTGTCTGGTGGATTGTGTCGGAGGTTTGTCCGACACGGAGAAAATTTATATGTGTAAAAAGTGGAATAAGATATCTGGATGGGGAAACATGGACACGATGCACGTGGGTGTGCTTTATTTGTGGAATAATACTGTGGAGAACTCAATGGGAAGCTTCCCTATATATAGGGTTGAGGAAATCCTGAGTAGATAAGGATTGAACCCACATAAATAATTTATTCATTTAATCTAAATTAAATTCAAATTTTAAATCTAGATAATATCGAATAATGATTTAATCTTATTCAAAAATCTATATAGAATTTATAAAATTGCCATCCAATTTGTTTGTGATAAAATAGTTTAAAATTAACTTTTTATAACTTGAAAAATATGCTACAATATTAATTTCAAAAATCACAATAAATATTTTTAAATATTGATAGGCAATATTTGGAATTATTCTTTGTAAAATAAATAATTAAAATGTCAAAATTATGAATAATACTTCAAAATACCTTTTGTAGTAAAATTAAGATAGTTAACAAAATATAATTTGAAAATTTAGATCGTCTACACGAATCAACTTTCGTGTACTTCGTATTCAACTAAAAGTATTTATGTATATATATTATTTTTGAAATCGGTATAATTAAATAAAAATTGCCACTAGTGCGATGAAAATTTCTATTTCAAACAAAACAAAATAAAATATTTACTATACTAATATTGAAATGAACTGTATGTTTTTCTAAAATTTATAAATAAAGCGTTTTCAAACTATGTACCTCGCACATATTTGCACTCGACAAAATTTCGCGCGTGACGTTCAATTTCGAAAACAAAAATCAATACCAAATAAAATTTTAAAATTATAGTAAAAATTTAGGGGTTTTACAGCTAGGCTTATCTTATATTAATTTCTATTGTCATTTCATGAGATGTATTATTCAGATGTTGGGATTTTGTGTTGTTAAACACTTAGACTTATTTCTTCTGGTTGTATGGCACTCTTTGATTTCATATTTATCTTATCGTGCTATTTATCCATGTTAGATTTCTGATTGAGTTGTAACTTCTGTTTTGTCCTCCGATTGGAGAGAATATTTTGTACAGGTATATTTATACCGTGTTAGATGTTGTGACCTAGGACAGCGTTCTACCGTCGACACTGCGACATAGGCTGGACATACCCATGTCTCATGCCCCTACACCGGGTGGGGGTTGTGACACGTTTTTAGTGGTGGCCCGTGCAGGTCAAGAGTTCTGAGTTACGTCTCAGTTCATGGTGGTACTCGAACTAGAGTATTACTACAACCTGCAGTAGGATATAGGATATAAGTTTTAAGGTATTCAGTCACATTTAGGAAAAACTTTTATCGAACTAGAGTACACTACAACCTGCAGTCGAGGATCGAAACATCCTAGATTTCCAGAAGATGCGGCCTAGAGACTTCATGGGTACGGAGGGTATCCTATATGCTGACGTTTGGATCGAACATATTGAGGAGATCTTCCGTCTTGCACTGATCCCAGCTGAGATATAGATTGAGGCAGCGGGCAGCCAGATGCAGGATCTTGCCTGGACATGGTACCATACCGACCCTAGAGTTGGTACTAAGGGGCAGACTTGGGCAGCTTTTAAGAAGCTATTCAAGAAGAAGTTCTTCCCAGATACAGCTCTTGGCACCTTGGAGACGCAGTTCGAGAACCTGGTTCAGGGGAACCAGACAGTAGAGGAGTACGCTGGAGAGTTCTGTCGCTTGGACAGATTTATGGAGGGCCTTAGCGAGTCAGCGAAGGCTAGGAGGTTCCGTAAGGGCTTGGTCAAGGAAGTCAAGTCCTTGACCAAGAGCGACCGAGACACCACCTTTGAGGAGATTCTAGCAGGGGCTATGGCAGCGAAGGACGACCTAAAGCTGAAAATAAAGAGAGGTCGTGATGCACATGGAGCCAGTAGCAGTGCAGGGCTAGCCAAGAGGCCCCACTTTCAGCAGAGGCCTTTTCAGCAGCAGCAGTTTCACGGTCATGGCCTTGCGCCTTTTCAGCAGGCGCAGCAGTAGCAGAGGCAGATCTAGCAGGCACTTAGACAGCAGCAGACCATCATTTGCCCCTTCTACAAGAATCCAGGGAACGGGTGGAACAACTGCAGGAGGAGGCTAGGCAAGTGCCTACTTTGCGGCTCAGTAGAGCATCAGTTGAGGGTGTGTCCCCAATCTTTGGGACGTTTAGCTCAGGAAGCAGGAGCTAGGGCTCCGGTGGGCCAGCAGAAGGGACCACGGTTGTAGACTCAGCAGTAGAGGTTCGTTCAGCACCAGCAGCAGGCTAGAGGCAGCCAGTAGGGACGAGCTTTCGCCATTGCAGTTGAGGATGTAAAGGCAGTGGAAGATCTGATAGCAGGTTCTGTTCTTCTCGACTCCATTCCCGTATTTGCTTTGTTTGATTCGGGTGCTTCTCATAGCTTTGTGTCTATATCATTTGCTATTAGACACCATCTTGCTTCTGAATTATTGCCTAGGACTTGTAATATCACGACTGGGGGTGGTATTATCCTAGTCAGTAATATTTGCAAGGATCGGAGAGTTATTTTGGGAGGCCGAGAGTTGTATATGAGTTTGCTCGCAATGCCATTACTGAACTACGATGTTGTACTCAGGATAGATTGGTTGAGGAGGCATCACGCTAGTACAGATTATCGCGTAGGCAGAGTTCTTTTTAGAGTGACAGGGGAGCCATAGTTTGAGTTCGCCAAACGAGGGGCGGAGCAGAGCAGCGGAGTCTTATGTGCAGTTTCAGTAGAGGAGCATACAGTGCCACATCCATTGATAGCTGTGTTCATGGATTTCTTTTCGAAGGAGTTGTTAGGACTACCACCGGACAGAGATGTGGAGTTCTCTATAGATTTGGTGCCCGACGCAGAGCCGATATCTCAGCACATCTATAGAGTAAACAACAGCGAGCTGGTGGAGTTAAAGAAGTAGGTGGATGAGTTCTTCATCCGATCAAGTTCTTCACCGTGGGGTGCACCAATGCATTTTGTGCTGAAGAATGATGGGTCGGTATGGATGTGTATCGACTACAGGGCTCTCAACAACCTCACGATCAAGAACAAGTACCCGATGTCGAGGATCGATGATATGTTTGATTAGTTGAGCGGAGCGAGGGTATTTTCTAAAATTGATCTGAGATAAGGTTACCATCAGGTAAAGATAAAGAAGGAGGATATCTCGAAGACAACATTTAGGACACGGTATGGCCAGTTTGAGTTCATGGTGATGCCGTTTGGGTTAACCAATTCCCTGGCGGTATTCATGAACCTGATGAACAAGGTGTTCTATCAGTACTTGGACAAGTTTGTGGTGGTGTACATCGACGACATCTTGGTGTATTCGAAGACCACAGAGGAGCATAAGGAGCACTTGAGAGTGGTTCTGAAGACTCTCAGGAAGGAAGAGCTTTACGGCAAGCTTTCGAAGTATGAGTTCTTCCTTGATCGGGTTGAGTTACTAGGTCATGTTGTGAATGGGGATGGGATCTCAGTCGACCTAAAGAAGATCGCGGCAGTTGAGGCATGGACAGCTTCGAGTTCAGTTACGGAGCTCAGAAGCTTCCTGGGATTGGCAGGCTACTACAGGAGGTTCGTTCAGGATTTCTCTCGGGTTACAGAGCCATTGACTAGGCTAACACGGAAGGACACCGAGTTTATCTGGTCAGAGGAGTGTCAGATTGCCTTTGATGAGTTAAAGAAGCGGTTGACAATAGCTCTAATTTTGATATTGCCATCAGGATCAGGCGGATTCATTATCTATAGTGACGCCTCAGGAAAGGGTCTGGATTGTCTTCCAGCAGCATGGGAAGGTAATTGCCTTTGCTTCTAGGTAGTTACGTTCTCATGAGAAGAACTACCCTACCCACGACTTGGAGTTAGCAGCAGTAATCTTCGCTCTGAAGTTATGGAAACACTATCTATACAGAGAGCATGTGGAGATCTTCACAGACCACAAAAGCTTGAAGTATGTGTTTACCCAGGTAGAGGAGGTGGTTGGAGTTGAAGAAGGACTTCGACATTTCATTGCAGTATCATCCAGGAAAGGCTAACGTGGCTGCCGACACCTTGAGCAGGTATCCGGTAGCCATGTGTTTGACGGCAGATCGTCACTTGTTAGCAGATCTGGAGAGCCTAGAGATGGAGGTGATAGTGCCAGGAGTTGAGAAGCAGATGTGGGGACTGCAGATTCAATCAAACTTAATGGAGAGGATCAAGTCGACTCAGTTCGATGATATAGCTCTGTGGTGCATCCGTGAGCAGGTTCTAGCCGGACTTCTTGAGGAGTTTGTTATTACAAATGATGGCACATTGAGGCACGGTTCTAGACTGTGTGTGCACAGTGGAGACCTTCGAGAGCAGGTTATACAAGAGGCTTACCATTCTCAGTATTCTATGCATCCAGGTGCTAACAAGATGTATAGAGACCTGAAGGAGCATTTCTGGTGGTATGGGATGAAGCGAGAGGTAGCACGCTTCGTAGCCAGATGTTTGGTCTTCCAGCAGGTAAAGGCAGAGAGATAGAGGCCAGGAGGATTGTTACAGCTATTGCCAATTCTGGAATGGAAGTGGGAGCACATCACGATGGACTTCATTTCAGGATTGTCGCATACACCAGGAGGAAAAGACACGATTTGGGTCATCGTAGACAGGTTAACCAAATCAGTCCACTTCTTACCATTTAAAGTGGATTTATCTACAGAGAGACTAGCAGACATGTACGTGAGGCAGATTATCATACTACATGGATTTCCTGTGAGCATTGTCTCAGATCGGGATAGTCGCTTTACTTTCTACTTCTGGCAGAGTCTGCATACTAGTTTGGGCACTCAGCTCAAGTTTAGTACTGCTTACCACCCTCAGACAGACGGACAGTTAGAGAAGACTATTCAGACTCTCGAGTATATGTTGCAGACTTGTGTTTTGGACTTTAGAGGCTTCTAGAAAGATCATTTGTACTTGGTGGAGTTTGCATACAACAAAAGCTTACAGGCCAGCATTGAGATGTCACCATTCGAGATATTGTACGGGCGTAGATGTCATACTCCCTTGTCTTAGGATGACGTTGGAGAGGGAGCTTTATTGGGACCTGAGATAGTTATGGATGTAGCCGAGAAGGTGAAGCTCATCATAGATCGACTTCGCGTGGCACAGGACAGACGACGGCATTGGGCCGATAGCTACCGAAGACCTTTGGAGTTTGAGGTACATCTTAGATTTAGGATTAGGATTTTATTTGATTTTGTTTGATCATGTGATTGTTATAATTAAGTTTGAGACCATGTTTGTGCTAGGTTGGATATTTGGCGTTCTTGAGGATATCTCCGACACGTGATACTATACGATTTGATGGAGGTGGAAAGCTTAGCCTGCGTTTCATCGGACCTTTCGTTATTCGCAGGAGAGTCAGTGACGTGGCTTACATGCTAGACTTGCCACCTGTACTAGAGGGAGTTCATGACATGTTTCACGTGTCGCAGTTGAGACGATACGTGGCGGATCCCAGCCATGTACTAGATCATTCCGAGATCGAGGTGGTCCCTACTCTCAATTATCCAGAACAGTCTGTAGAGATTCTGGATCGACGGAAGAAGGTGTTGAGGAACCAGACTATATCCTTGGTTCGCGTCGCACGGAGGCATCACTCTCCAGGTGAGTCTACCTGGGAGAGGGAGGATGAGATGCGTGAGCGATACCCTTATCTTTTTCAGCCTTGAGGTATGATTTTTTATCCTTCTCATCTGTTCTACTGTGTCTCTAATTTCTAGGATAAAATTATTTTAAGGAGGGTAGATTTGTCACTACCACTTTCTAGAATAAAGGTATTTTGATAATTATGAATTTTAAATATTTTAATATTATTTATTTTGGTGTAATGTGATTTTGGCCTTTGCTAGTGAAACCTTAGAACCACTTAGCCTAGAGACTAACCATGACCATGGAGACCTAGCTAACATGTTTGGGTTAGTAATTAGACTATAATCTAGCTAGGAATGACTTAAAAACTATTTAGAGATTTGATTTAAGGTGCTAGTTTGGGCCTTTAGCTTAAGGGCTTATTTTTACAACATATGAAGAGGTGTTGGGCCTTTATGACTTAGCCTAAAACCTAGCCCATCACTATGGCCGGCCAAGAGGGTCTTCCACCACCTATTTAAGTCATCATTAGCCCCATCTTGCCTTATTTATTGCAAACCCTAACCCTAGTTTGTGTTCTTCCCCAAATTTGTCCCTTTTTTTCAAATCACCTCCAAATTGAACCAAATCAATTTTATTGCACCCCCTTGTGAAGAAGAAGTCTCTATTGGCTAGCTAGCAAGAATTAGAGGCAATTTGGCCATTGTATTTGGTGTTGAAGCTTTTCAAGGGACTTTTTATTGAGATTCCAACTCTCAATAGGTAATGATACCTAAACCCATTAGATTCCTGATTTCTTACCATATAAGTATTCATTTAGGGTCCCCCTAGCCCTAGGTTTAGTTTGGGTTCAATTCGTGTCCATTTGGTGCCCGTATCATAGGCTTATCGCTCCGTATTGGAGAGGTAGCACAAGTGCTCGACGAAATGCCCTATAGGACTTTTTATTCTTGGATTTCTAAATAAATTACATATTTGTGTAGCTGTTGTACATGATAACACAGGAAAAGTAATAGAGTGAACATGATGGCTAAATCACATGACCATTTATACTCACCCCTACCCACAATCAATACACAAGGATCCAGTCAAGTTACATTACGAACATAATGGTTTGGTTACACATGAAGCACATGAGAAAACATGAACGTACATGAGAGTACATGAGCGTACATGAAAGCACATGAGAAAACATGAGAATACATGAATAACGCAAGAGCAAGGAATATATGATGTACATAAAACACATGACATGACATATCCGATGCGCCCGCTATGGGGGATAACATCCCATGAAAAGATCCATATAGTACCAATCCGTGATGATAACATGACAGCATCAAGTAAAGTAATATAGAGCAAGAATATAAATCCTGACAAGTATGAAATGATCAGAGAATGTACTCGCCTGCGATCTGAATGTCTGTGAGAATATACTGTCCGAATTGAGGTATCTGACTCCTATTTAGAGCAAGACAAGTCAAGATGTATAGAAGGGATGATAAATGAAGTGTACAATGCTACTACATGATGTCGAGGTCATTCTACACCAAAGTCAACAATTGGTCAACTCTAGTCAACTCTACAGTCAAACTAGGTCAACTATAGTCAACTGTGGTCAACTATCTATGGTTTGGTCAACAATGGTCAACTAGTCTAGGTTAGTCAATTCTAGGTCTAAACAAACTAAGTCTGTGCAAATCAAGTATCCAAGATAGATACTAACTCATAGCCTAAGTCACTTACTAAACCAAGCACAAAACTAGACCATAAGCTAACAAGGCACATAAACTTAGTCATATAATGTTTATATATTATTCACATTCACATATTCATATACATATATATATATATAGAAAAGCTATATATCTAGGCACATACACACACACACACACACACAGATATATATATATATATATATATATATATATATATATATATATATATATATATATATATATATATAAAGAGTATATATATATATATATATATATATATATATATATATATATATATATATATATATATATATATATATATAAAATATATATATATATATATATATATATATATATATATATAAAATATATATATATATATAAAGAGAGAGAGAGAGAGAGAGAGAGAGAGGATGATAGGTAAAAGAGTAAGTGAGTGTGTGTGTGTGTGTGTGTGTGTGTGTGTGTGTGTGTGTGTGTGTGTGTGTGTGTGTGTGTGTGTGTGTGTGTGTTTGGCATGTGTGTGAAAGGATATGTGTTAATGTTCTCAGATTTAGTAATAGGTAGGTGTATGTGACATAGGATACATGGTGTCAAAGGGTGTATGAATGCATGTGTGTAAAAAGGTTATAGGTTAACTCAGTTTATAGAAATTCATATATACATACTTACATTTATGTATATCATGTATACATACATACATTACATACATGTATGCATACATACTTTACATACATGTATGCATACATATATACATACATGGATACATAACATACATGTCTACCTTCATACATTACATTGCATACATACATTCATTCATGCATAGATTATACATCATGTATGCATACATTATACATACATAAATGATTACATATAGACTTACTTTTATTCATTAACATAGATATATATAGGTGCATATCATATAGAAAGGAGGAAAGGGAAGGAAATAACTGAGGTTATAGGACTTATCATGAAAGGAGATATGGACGTAAGGACTGAACCAAACATAATGCAGGACTGGCTCATCATGAATCGATGCAGGCAGAACATCATAAGGTCTGAACATCATAAATGCAGGCAGCAATGCAATGGAGTACTGATACTCTAAGTATCAGTATCCATGTCACAAATGTTCACAAGTGAACATTGTCTGAATTATGAATAATCAAATTGCAGATACATTTAGTTGTTCAGGGACTGAAAATGGAGAATGTGCAATAATACTTAAGGTATCATTGGCATATGGAATGATTGAGCATTCATGATGTAGGACAGGATATTTCTGGATGCAGTGATCAAAAATTTAGGATGAATAGATGCAAAATGAGAATGCTACATGAATGTCTAAACAAGGTAAGCAATGGCTGCTCCTATGGACGTTCGAGATTGGACAGAGGGCTTAAGGACTGAACCAATCATAGGTGTATAAGGGACTGCTAAGGTAGTGTGGACTGATACTTAGAGTATCAGTCAAGGATACATCAAGACTCAAGGAACTGTAATGAAGACTCAATATGCAAATTCGAAAACCCTAACAGAGATTAAACCCAACATCAAGCATCCCAAATTCGAAATCAGGAATCAATTAGTAACATAAAACCCAAATTCTAAATCTATACAATTTTTTAAAACCCAAAACTCATGAAAGCACAAGTATCAGTAAACACTAAACCCGACACACAACAACCCAAAATCTAATTCAAAATCATATAAAAACTCAAAACAGTTGAAAACAGAGATGTGACACATGTGCACAAGTGTCATAGGGGTGTGCTCGTGTCCAACAAGTGGACACAAGGTGTCAAAAAGCAATTCGAACACAGGAACAGAAGCAGTGTGTGCATAGTACAAATTCGATGCGCGTGTCCGTGCTCCCTCGACACAACACAAAGTTGTGTCAAACTCGAGGGGTGTGCTGTCAGTCCTTGCCCCCACCCTCGTGCCAAGTGGCACGAGTCTACGTGGCAAAATGAGGAAGAAATCAACCTTGGGTAGTAGGGTACTGTGACAGTCATCGTGCACAGGTTTTCGTGTCCGATTTTGGACACGAACGGGACACAAAAACGTGCTCAATCCTAGGGGGATTCAAAGCACACATATAGGGCTACACAATCATGAAATTAGTTTTGAAAAACAATAACAAAAAGTTTATTGAGGCATTTCATCAAACACATGTGTATACACCCCGATACGTGTCCGATACGCGTACTTACACTACAACAAAAAACCCTTTTAATGACGGCTAAAAAGCGTCATTAATGACAAACCATGATGCTTTTTTTTCAAAGCAACCGTTATGAAAACGGGTATTATAAATGTTTTTTAAAAGCGTTATGAAAAAACCGTCATGAATAGTTTTTATAAAAGCGTTATGAATATTTAATATATAGTGCACAATTCAGGACTTTTGTAAAACATTATGAATAGATAATATGTATAGGCTCAATGCAGCACATTTATAACACTTTATACTATTCAAATTAGCATATTTATAACGCTCTATACTGCACATTATATATTACATTCCAAAAACTTAACGTTATATATCACCATCTTTATTACATTTCTCAAAATAGAGTACATATCAACATCTTCATAACATTCTCAAAATAGAATATCCAAATACATATATATATATATATATATATATATTTACAACTACCAAAATTGTCCACATCAAAACTTGGCTACATAACCAATAATCATAAAAGATCAATGACAGCCGGAACATCAGTAAAATCCTGAGAAAAAGAGAAGACAACCAAATCAGTCCATATAATTGTCAGGCCTAAAAATCAGATCTAATCATGAAATATCAAGAGACAGGAGTAAAACAAACTAGGTCATGATAGGGATCAGGTATTTGTCCCATACCTGGAGCAAGCTTGACAGAATAATCCCTTAGAAAAGAGTTTTCATGAAAATGGGAACAATCATAACATTATATAGAAACTATAAAAAACTATTGCAGAGATTTTGCAAGAAAAAAAACCAATTCCAACGACGCTAATGCCTTTAAAAGGGAAGAAATAAAACAGTATCCTGAAGGAATGTGGACGTTTTGATTTCCTTCACCGTCTATCAAAACAAACACAATATAAAGGTATAGTTGGAGAAAGAAGCTAGCAACAGAACAGTTATCATGCGTCCCAGCAACAACCACAATATAAAGGTACATTTTACAGATGATTATGTTTCATGTGTTCAATGGTTCAAGAACATCATTAATGGGACCAAATTAATTTAATTAGAGCAAATTGGCCTCTATATATGCACCACCAAATAATGAATACCTGGTATAAAGAAATAAACATTCATGCATATAAATGTACCAATAATTCTAATGTTCTAGATGAGAATTGAGATCGTAGAATTTATTACAGAGTACTAAATAAGAACACCAACACAAAACACCATAGCGGATTTGCATCCTTATCGTGTTTGTAACTTATCCGTTTCCATATTGGTGCAACGTACGTGACTACCTTGTACCTATTTTGAAAATATCCCTATCCTACATGCAAAATAGCACGAGACAGTTCAACAAAATAAGCTGACATGGGCATCAAATCTACACTTACCCTGGAAGAATCTAGCTAATTTTTTAGTAAGTTAGCATGGTGCCTCAACCCAGTGAGCGTTTCCATCATAGCACTTTTCTCCTTCTGTAGCCTTAGGATGTTTTCTCTATTTTTAACAACATCAGCCTGAAGATTGCTATTGTATTGCTGCAAACTAGTGTTGTACTCTTACAACCTCCAATTTGTTTCTTGCAACACATTAATCTAGCATTGCCATATAAATGAATCAAAGTCAATACAGAATCCTTAATCAGCATTCAGGTTATTTAAGAAGTGATTCATCACCTGATGATTGCTTTGTTATAACTCGTGAGTGATCCTTAATTTCAAGATCTTCTGACAAAGAAGCAAGTAAGTTTTCAGATGTAGCCCTAGTCTCTGCTTCTTCCTCGAAAGACTTATACTTGCAACCTGGCTTCTTCTTCTTTTTTGTCCAGATACCACTTAGAACCATAAAAAGACAACAGAGGGAAGTACTCGCAATTGAAATATAAACACACCAATTTTTCGTCTCTTTTCTTGCTCAAACTCTCCTGCAAAGGTAAAACTCTATGAAGATCCTCGATAATTGCATTCAATTCCTTAAGCTGAGCATTCCAATGTGTCTCTGCACAAACAAATAGAAAGTTTACATTAGCATTACAATGACCAGGTGCCGATAAAAAAGATTGAAATTAAAAAATATGATAATCAACAACTACTCACTGTTACTAGTTCATGCTTCCTTAGTTGAGAAATCGAGTAAGCGGAAACTCGAATTTCTAGTTGTAAAGTGAGCACAAACTGGCATTTGATGTTTTGCTTGCAGTTCTGTGCACAAGAAGTTTATTAAAGCAAAATGACTTTCAATGCCATTTAGTTGCTCATACTTAATTTGACAGAAGCAAAAAATAGGTCTGCTTACAACCAGTCCCTTAAGGTAACAATATGCTCACTGTACAACTGCATTTTGAGCCTACCTCTGAATTCTGTAAATTAGCCAAGGAAAAATAATATAAGTGATAAGTATAGGCTATAGAAGGAGGAAAAAAATAGTTGTACATATCAAGTCTCTTTAAGCTACGTACAATTATCAAAACATAAGTAGCTATATATCTATCAATATATGTATTTTTATGTTCATTCACCTTCAAGTAATTGGAATTTTAAGATGCAAATTAAATACTAAGATGCACTGATACCTCATCTTCAGTTTCCTTTAAACACCTCTTAGTTAACCAATATAATCATTCACATAACACTCAAATTATGTTCCAAAGGGATTGGAAGAAATTTTGAAAAAAAAGCCTAGCTGAAACTAACCTTGTTCATCTCGTTGCTCATCATTCCTGATCCAACGCTGGCAGAAGTTGCGGCAACTCGGTCCGGCTTGGCGCTGCAGGCGTAGGCGATAGCCCCCACTGAAGAGGCGAAGGCGACGGAAGGTGACTGGAACTCACTGTGCTCTGATCCTTCTGCCGGTAGTCTTTATTTTGTTCAGAGCAGTCGAGGTTGACTCCGAAGAGACGGACCCGCTTTGGCTCTGCCGCACACACGGGCATCGAAGCCAGTATCCTCTCGCACATCGGCGGACCGGCTAGTCGTCGCCTCGGCCGCCGGAGCAGTCGAGATCTGTGATCGTCGGATCAAAGAGATTAAACAGAGGAAAAATTAACGAGGGGAGGGGAGGGGGTGGGAAATTATGGTTAGGTTTTGGGACGGACCGAAGGAGTCGCCAAGGCCGAAGTCGTGGCGGATGATCCAGCCCTTGCTGGTGTCGAGGATGATGACGTCGTTGCCGGAGGCCATGGAGGTGACGTTGCCGCGCCCCTGGCGGCGTTGCGCTCGAGGGGGTCGACGGAGAAGAGGGCGCCGGAGGCCCCGCCGGAGTCCATGGCGGAGGGGATCGGATGGATGGATCGGTGGAGAAACCCTAAACCTAACCCTAGGCCTTGACGCTGGTCCGAACCCTAATTCTGAGCATGGGAGCAGAGGAAGAGGAAGAGGAGGAGGAGGAGAGGGGAAATGGAAGGAGAAGAAGGTATTTCGAACGCTTAATATTAATAAGTTTGCAAAATATTACAAGTTTGCCACCGCTATAAAATATTAATAACGCTTTGTTTTATAAACGTTATAAAAAGCCCAGAATTAGCCCAAACTGTCATAGAAAAAAGGTATTTCGAACTTTGATAACGCTTAGGTATCAGGCATCATCAATACGTCTTATCGAGTGTTATTAATAAGCCTTTTTGTTGTAGTGTTAATAGACACGAGATCCTACCAAACTTGGTCTACAAGGGTATGGTACCTAGATGTATGCATCTATGAAGAAAAATTAGGGTTTTAATGGGTTTAAAGGGGTTTACCAATTAAGAGTTGGAATCTCAATGTAAAGAGCCTAGAATTGATGTCTTCCTTGATTTGCTATGGTTCAAATGTCCTCAAACCTTGCTAGAAAGCCTCCACTAGTCTCCTCTACTGTTGGGGATGATGATGCAATTGATTTGACTCAATTTGGGATCAATTTGGATAAAGGGGGAGGAATTTGGGGAAGAACAAGTTAGGGCTCTTTGTAGGTATTTAAAAAGAGGCAATGGCTCTTAAGTGTGATACTTATAGGAGGGGGGGCTTGTATGGCTGGCCAAACTAAGGGAATTAGGGTTTGGCAATAGCTACATGTGTGGCTAAGGTTCTTTCCATGCAAATCAAGCTCAATCAAAGGCTAGAAACAAAACTAGGGTTTACCTTTATTAATATCTAACCAAAATATCCTACTAACATAATATCTAGATATTTCTAATCTTGGTACTTAGTAGGAAGGTTCTAATCATCATCTAATCTTCATGACTAATCTATATTAGGCTAAACTTCTAGGTTAATTCTCAAATAATTAACTAGCATATATTTAATTAATATAATTTATAATTTCACAAAATTATCAAAATGACCAAAATACTCATAGGCTAAAAAGTATTAATATGACATTCTAATCACATGACTAGGCTCCCTTGGTCATAGTTAGTCTCCAGGCTTAGCAAAACTAGGGTTTAACTAGTTAACCATCAAAATCATAATTCAATATTTTAAATAGTTTTAAATTGATAAAAAATCACCAAAAATCATAACATGATTTAAATATCATTATTAAATGATTATAATTACAAAAGTTCAAAATTACCCTCATTTTAGAAAAGTGGGTGTTACAAGTCTACCCTCCTTAGAAGAATTTTGTCCTCGAAATTAAGATGGTAGTACTCCTTCTAAGTCAAACACCCCAACAATCAAAGTCTCATAACCACACAGTTCGACAATCATATGCGTCTGTCCAAAATCATGATACTCAGAATCTTCGTCATGCTAGTGAAGAAGGCTACGATAATCATAGAGTCCTCGGCTAAGGTACATACCTCTAGAATCATGGTATTTAAAAATTTTGCATTATCGCATGCTTGGCCGCGAAAACCTTAAATTCCTACACCCGAGAAATACGTCCAAAACCAGACTATATGTCCTCACTATGCCAGCTATCATGACTATAGAAGACTCTAGATCCCATAACTGAGGTGACCTAGACAATAAGACTTATCTCATAAGAAAATTAAATCACAATGAAACATCAGATCAAAACTTATCAATAAACAAGGAACAGATGGAATCGAATTTCAAGACAGTTATAATGAGGCAAATACGGAAATGGAATCGAAAAGAACGGAACCTGTAATAAGCTCTCCTACTGCCCGAGCATCCTCAGCTGTCATGGCGTAAGGTCGCCCTGCTGGCCTCCTCTAGCCTGCTGCTGGCCTACTGGATCCCTGGCTCCTGCTCCCTAAGCTGTCCGTCCTACAAACTTGGGATACTCTCTCAACTGATGATCTGATGCTCCACAGAGTAGGCACTTGCCTAGCCTCATCCGACATTCACTCTAATTGTGCCCTGGATTCTTACAAAAAGGACAAAGGATAATATGCTGCTGTCTAGGGGCCTGGTGCTGCCTCTGCTGCTGCTGCACCTGTTGAAAAGGAGCACGGCCCTGAAACTGCTGTTGCTGAAAGTGGACCCTCGGCTGCTGATACTGCTACTAAATCTGTATGTGAGGCCTCTTGGTCGGGCCCGCACTGCCACTAGCTCTATGAGTATCTCATGTCCTCTTCCCCTTCAGTTCAAGATCGTCCTCCATTGCCATGGCTCCTATCAGAATTTGCTCAAAAGTAGCGTCGTGGCTGCTCTTGGTAAATGACTTGATCTCCTTGATTAAGCCCCCGCAGAACCTCCTCGCCTTCACGGCCTCAGTAAGATCCTCCACAAATCTGCCCAGACGGGAGAACTCTTCGGCGTACACCTTAACGGTCTGGTTCCCCTGAACCAAACTCTCGAACGGCGCCTCCAAGGCATCGAGTGCTGTATCTAGAAAGAATTTATCCTTGAACAGTTTCTTGAAGGCTGCCCAAGTCTGACCCTCAGTGCCCACTCGGGGGTCTGTCTGGTACCATGTACGGGCTAAATCTTATATCTGACTGCCCGCTGCCTCGATCTGTAACCCAGCTGGTATCTGCGCCAATCGGAATATCTCCTCGATATCCTCTATCCAATCGTCAGCATATATGATGCCCTCTGTGCCACGGAAGTCCCGCGACTGCATCTTTTGAAAGGTTTGGATGTCTGGCATCTTCGGCTGATACTGCTACATCTGGCCTACCTGGGGCTGCACAATGACTCTCTCCACCGTCGTCAGGGCTAGCTGATGGTCATTCTCTATGCCCTGCTAAAAATTAATGAACTGTTGCCGTTGGGCCTCAACCATCCTCTGAAAGAAGGCGAACAGTTGCGTTGCGTCAACCGGTCCCGAAGGCGGCTGCTGCTGAAACGTATCCGAAATGACTGAGGAAGACCTCCGAATAGGTGGAAGAATAAGGGGAGCTATGGTCTCAGGAATCTGATTAGCCGGACGAGAGGTGGCAGACCTCTCGGCAGTATCCTCCTAGCCGGGGTGATGAGATTGTGTCTCTATAACCATCCTGAAGACAGATCAAACAAGGAAATCAATACTGAGAAGGAAGCGATATAATCAAAGGAGGACAGTTTATTTCAAAGGGAAGCAATATCAACAATAATATAGATGGCAGGAATTTAGATAAGAGTTTTTCCTAAATGTGATTGAGTACCTCAAAACTTATATCCTATATCCTACTGCAGGCTGTAGTGACACTCTAGTTCGAGTACCACTATAAATCGTACTAACTGCGACTCTGAGGACCTGTATGGACCACCACTAAAACGTGTCACGACCCGTACCCAGTGTAGGGGAACGAGAAGTGGGTACGTCTAGCCTACGCCGCAGTGTCGGCGGTAGAACGCTGTTCTAAGTCATGATCTCAACTAACCACAATATGATATACTCTCCAAATAGAGGCCAATTATAGAAAGTACAACTCAATCACAAGTCTAAAGATGGAAATAGCACGATATGATAGATAATAAAATCCTCAAAACTGAGGTACAAACAGATGAGAAATAAATCCAAGTTAACAACCACAAGTCTCAACGTCTCAAATATAATACAACTCTGAAACCATAAACAACAACTAACATGAAGAAAGGAAATAACAGTCTAACTATCTACTCTAGGCAATGGTAGGATCCTTAGCAGCTGCCTGAACCTCCTGGGTATCCAGGTTGCAAGTGTCATCTAAGCCTGCTCCGTAGTAGGTAGGGTAGAACTCCTCCTCGCCCTCTATAATATTTTCAACAGGTCCAGTCAGGACAGAAACGAGCACAATACATCTCACGCAGTTCATATCATGGCAGAAAATATAAAGCAAGCAATAGAGTAACATACATGAAATGCTGTAAGAAGATGTACATGAAAACATAAGAGATATTTGATAACTGGAAATATATATATGATAAGTAAGAACTGTAAGTGACTAGTGATTTAGAGTACGAAATGGCATGTAATTTGCTTGGGTTGAACATGATATAACATGGGTGTACATGAGGGACATAAGCCAAGAAGGCTGTGTTATACATGATAACACAAAAAATTAACAGAGTGAACATAATGGCTAAATGACATGACCATTTATACTCACCCCTATCCACAATCAATACACAAGGATCCAGTCAAGTTACGTTACGAACATGATGGTTTGGTTACACATGAAGCACATGAGAAAATACGAACGTACATGAGAGCATATGAAAGTACATAAACATATATAAAAGCACATGAGAAAATATGAGAATACATGAATAACGCAAGAGCTAGGAATACATGATGTACATAAAACACATGACATGACATATCCGATGCGACCGCTAAGGGGGATAACTTCCCATTAAAAGATCCATATAGTACCAATCTGTGATGATAACGTGACAGCATCAAGTAAAGTAATCTAGAGCAAGAATATAAATCCTGACAAGTATGAAACGATCAGAGAATGTACTCGCCTGCGATCTGAATGTCTATGAGAATATACTGTTCGAATCGATGTATCTAACTCCTAGTTAGAGCAAGACAAGTCAAGATGTATACAAGGGATGATAAATGAAGTGTACAATACTTCTACAAGATGTCTAGGTCATTCTAGACCAAAGTCAACAATTGGTCAACTCTAGTCAACTCTACAGTCAAACTAGGTCAACTATAGTCAACTATGGTCAACTATCTAGGGTTTGGTCAACAATGGTCAACTAGTCTAGGTTAGTCAATTCTAGGTCTAAACAAACTAAGTCTATGCAAATCAAGTATCCATGATAGCTACTAACTCATAGCCTAAGTCACTTGCTAAACCAAGCACAAAACTAGACCATAAGCTAACAAGGCACACAAACTTAGTCATATAATGTTTATATATTATTCACATTTACATACTCATATACATAGATATATATAGGAAAGCTATATATAGGCACATACATATATATATATATATATATATATATATATATATATATATATATATATATATATATATAAAAAAGAAAAAAAAATATATATATATATATATATATATATAAGGAGAGGTAAAAGAGTAAGTGAGTGTGTGTGTGTGTGTGTGTGTGTTTGGCATGTGTGTGAAAGGATGTGTTAATGTTCTCAGATTTAGTAATAGGTAGGTATATGTGACCTAGGATACATGGTGTCAAAGGGTGTATGAATGCATGTGTGTAAAAAGGTTATAGGTTAACTCAGTTTATAGAAATGCATATATACATACTTACATTCATGTATATCATGTATACATACATACATTGCATACATGTATACATACATAGTTTACATACATGTATGCATACATATATGCATACATGGATACATAACATACATGTCTACCTTCATACATTAAATTGCATACATACATTCATTCATGTATAGATTATACATCATGTATGCATACATTATACATACATAAATGATTACATATAGACTTACTTTCGTTCATTAACATAGATATATATAGGTGCATATCATATAGAAAGGAGGAAAGGGAAGGGAAGGACTGAGGTTATAGGACTCATCATGAAAGGAGATATAGACTTAAGGACTGAACCAAACATAATGCAGGACTGGTTCATCATGAATCGATGCAGGCAGAACATCATAAGGTCTGAACATCATAAATGCAGGCAGCAATGCAATGGAGTACTGATACTCTAAGTATCACTATCCATGTGACAAATGTTCACAAGTGAACATGGTCTGAATCATGAAGAATCAAATTGCAGATACATTTAGTTGTTCAGGGACTGAACATGGAGAATGTGCAATAATACTTAAGGTATCATTGGCATATGGAATGATTGAGCATTCATGATGTAGGACAGGATATTACTGGATGCAGTGATCAAGAATTTAGGATGAACATATGCAAAATAAGACTGCTACATGAATGTCTAAATAAGGTAAGCAATGGCTCCTCCCATGGATGTTCGAGATTGGACAGGGGGCTTAAGGACTGAACCAATCATAGGTGTATAAGGGACTGCTAAGGTAGTATGGACTTATACTTAGAGTATCAGTCAAGGATACATCAAGACTCAAGGAACTGTAATGAAGACTCAATATGAAAATTTAAAAACCCTAACAGAGATTAAACCCAACATCAAGCATCCCAAATTCTAAATCAGGAATCAATTAGTAACATAAAACCCAAATTCTAAATCTATACAATTTCTCAAAACCCAAAACTCATGAAATCACAAGTATCAGTAAACACTAAACCCGACACACAACAACCCAAAATCTAATTCGAAATCATATGAAAATTCAAAACAGTTGAAAACAGAGATGTGACACATGTGCACAAGTGTCATAGGGGTGTGCTCATGTCTAGCAAGTTGACACAAGGTGTCAAAAAGTAATTCGAATACAGGAACAGAAGCAGTACACGTACAGTGCAAATTCGATGCACGTGTCCGTGCTCCTTCGACACGACACAAAGTTGTGTCAAACTCGAGGGGTGTGTTGTCAGTCCTTGCCTCCACCCTCGTGCCAAGTGGCATGAGTCCACGTGGCAAAATGAGGAAAAATCAACCTCGGGTAGCAGGGCACTGTGACAGTCCTCGTGCACAGGTTCGTGTCCGATTTTGGACACGAACGGGACACAAAAATGTGCTCAGTCCTAGGGGGATTCAAAGCACACATATAGGGCTACACAATCATGAAATTAGTTTTGAAAAATAGTAACAAAAAGTTTATTGAGGCATTTTATCAAACACATGTGTATACACCCCGATACATGTACGATACGCATACTTAATGGACACAAGATCCTACCAAACTTGGTCTATAGGGGTATGGTACCTAGATGTATGCATCTATGAAGAAAAATTAGGGTATTAATGGTTTAAAGGGGTTTACCTATTGAGAGTTGGAATCTCAATGTAAAGAGCCTAGAATTGATGTCTTCCTTGATTTGCTATGGTTCAAATGTCCTCAAACCTTTCTAGCAAGCATCCACTAGTCTTCTCTACTGTTGGGGATGATGATGCAATTGATTTGACTCAATTTGGGATCAATTTAGATAAAGGAGGAGGAATTTGGGGAAGAACAAGTTAGGGTTCTTTGTAGGTATTTAAAAAGAGGCAAGGGTTGTTAAGTGTGATACTTATAGGAGAAGGGCTTGTATGGCTGGCCAAACTAAGGGAATTAGGGTTTGGCAATAGCTAGATGTGTGGGTAAGGTTCTTTCCATGCAAATCAAGCTCAATCAAAGGCTAGAAACAAAACTAGGGTTTACCTTTATTAATATCTAACCAAAATATCCTACTAACATAATATCTTGATATTTCTAATCTTGGCACTTAATAGGAAGGTTCTAATCATCATCTAATCCTCATGACTAATCTAGATTAGGCTAACTTCTAGGTTAAGTCTCAAATAATTAACTAGCACATATTTAATTAATATAATTTACAACTTCACAAAATTGTCAAAATGACCAAAATACCCCTAGGCTAAAAAGTAGTAATATGACATTCTAATCACATGACTAGGCTCCCTTGGTCATAGTTAGTCTCCAGGCTTAGCAAAATTAGAGTTTAACTAGTTAACCATCAAAATCATAATTCAATATTTTAAATAGTTTTAAATTGATTAAAAATCATGAAAAATCATAACATAATTTAAATATCATTATTAAATGATTATAATTACAAAAGTTTAAAATTATCCTCATTTTAGAAAAGTGGGTGTTACAATATTCATGAGTATATGTTATATATAAGCTAGGGATATATATATATATATAGTGGTATGTTGTAGCGTGTGTTGTACTCAGATTTCTGAGATTTTGTGTTGAGTCTTTGTTGATATGGTATAGTTTAGCTATAGTGTAAGTTGGTAGATGGTGGGGTTGGCTTATACAGTTGTAATGACACACACAGACACACACACACACACACACACACATATATGTGTGTGTGTGTGTGTGTGTGTGTGTGTGTGTGTGTGTGTGTGTGTGTGTGTGCATTACAACTGTATAAGTATATATATATATATATATATATATATATATATATATATATATATATATATATATATATATATATATATATATATATATATATATGCTTCATAGTTAGGAGACGCTGCTCTCACGTCTCCAACTCGTTCTGGGAGGCCCTGGCTTAGGCCGTCCACCCCTTTTTTTTGTGCGCGTCTCGCGCTTTTTGTTTTTTGTCCTTTTGTCGCGTTTACGCGCTTACTTGTATAGGCTTCGGCATTTTGCGCCTATTTTAATAAAGTTTGGGGTTTTTAAAAAAATACAATATATATATATATATATATATATATATATATATATATATATATATATATATATATATATATATATATATATATATATATACTCCGGCTCCCAGCGATCTCTTCGCCGTGGCTTTCCCTCCCGGGGTCGAGCCACCGTTGCGGCTCCCCCTCCCTGCGGTCGAGCCCCTCCTCCTCCCTTCCCGCTCCAGCAGGGTCGAGACCCCCCTTCGGCTCCCCAGCGGCCTCATCGCCGTGGCTCCCCCTCCGGAGGTCGAGCCACCGCTCAAGCAGGGTCGAGCCCCCCCCTCCGGCTCCCCAACGGCCTCCTCGCCGTGGCTCCCCCTCCCGGGGTCGAGCCACCGCTGCGGCTCCCCTTTCCCGCGGTTGAGCCCTCCCTCCTCCTCCCTTCCCGCTCCCCCAGGGTCGAGCCCCCCTCCGGCTCCCTAGCATTCTCCTCGCCGTGGCTCCCCCTCCCGGGGTCGAGCCACCGCTGCGGCTCCCCCTTCCCGCGGTCGAGCCCCTCCTCCTCCCTTCCCGCTCCAGTTGGGTCGAGCCCCCCCTCCGGCTCCCTAGCGGCCTCTTCGTCGTGGCTCCCCCTCCCAGGGTCGAGCCACCGCTCAAGCAGGGTCGAGCCACCCCTCCGGCTCCCAGCGTTCTCCTCGTCGTGGCTCCCCCTCCAGGGGTCGTGCCACCGCAGCGGCTCCCCCTCCCCGCGGTCGAGCCCTCCTTTCTACTCCCTTTTCACTCCCCCAGGGTCGAGCCTCCCCTCGGCTCCCCAGCGATCGCTTCATCGTGTCTCCCCCTCCCGGGGTCGAGCCACCGTTGCGGCTCTCCCTCCCCGCGGGCGAGCCCCTCCTCCTCCTCCCTTTCCGCTCCTGCAGGGTCGAGCCCCCCCCCTCCGGCTCCCCAGCGGTCTCCTCGCCATGGCTCCCCCTCCAGGGGTCGAGCCACCGCTGCGGCTCCCCGAGCCCCCTCCTCCCGCTGTGGCTCCCCCGGGCTCGGGGGTCGAGCCCCCCTCCCCTCCCAGCGGCTTCCCCCCCCCCCCGCCACCCCCCCCCTCCCGCTCTCCCGTCCCCTTCCTCTCACTCTCTCCCGAGCGCCACCCTGTCCGCCCCCCCCCCCCCGGCGACCGCAGGCGTCCCTCCCCGTTTTCCCTCGACCCCCCTCCTCTTCGGGCTGGCCCCCTCGCCGGTGCACCTCGGCTTCAGGCAGCGTACTGGGGGGGGGGGCGAGGCTCCTCGAGCCGTGTGCCCCCTCGGGCAGAGCGCCCCCACCCACTCCCTCGTGCTGTGTACCTCCATAGGGCAGCGTGCCCACACCCCCCACTCCCATCGGGCTGTAATTTTTGAATTTTCAAAATTTTTTGAAACTTTGTTTTTTAAAATTTCAAATTTTTTCGAAACACAGTTGTTTTTCGAAATTTCGGGTCTCCGAAATTTCGAAAACTAGCATTGCTACCTTAGCTTTTATTTTCTTGCTCAACAGGGCCCTTTTGTGTTATTAGGCCCTGTTACTGTCTGTAATGCTCTACTTGAGCTCACTTTTTATTTTCAATAAAATGGCTTATTATAAATATATATATATATATATATATATATATATATATATATATATATATATATATATATATATACGATCCGCTAGTGGTCTCCCCCTTCAGGCGATTACTCCGATCGAGCTGTGCATCTCCGGCATGCCCTCCCGGCCGCCCGGGCGGCCAGATCCGCCTGCCGCCCCGCCCATCCTTCCCCCCCACCCCGATCCAACCCTCCACCCCGTTTCACCCCGCCTCTCCCTATCCCCGCCCCCTCACCCCTCGCGCCCCGGTCGGCCAGAAGCCAACGGCGCTCGCGCCCCCCCGGCCACACCGCCCTCGCCGTCTCATCAGGAAGTCCTCCGTCTCCTCCTCCGGCTCCGGCGCACACCACTTCTTCCATCGTCGCCCCCCCCACCGCTCCCAGCCCGCCCTCGCACCGCGCTCCCTGCCGTCGTCCTCCCTCCCCTCCCTACTCGGCGCCCCCCCCCTCCAGCGTTCCCCGCCTGGACCCCTGACCAACTCTCCCTTGTTGGTCTGGGGGCCGCCCTCCCCCAGCCTCGGCTAGCTCCTCCCTCGTCTCCACCTCCGGGCAAGCTCCGTCGGCACCCCTAGCCTTGGCCTGGCTTTCCTTGGTCGCGGCCAAGCACGGAGCAGCGCCCTCTTCCCCGTGGACAGCCTCGGGACCCGTACCGGTCAGTCTGGCCCGATCTTTCCCTTCCTCGGCTCCCGTGCCGAGCGGGCTCGGGGCTTCTTGCCCTCTCTGCTGCACACTCTCCGAAGCCACAGCTGGCTTAGCCCTCTCCACATGCTATGCTCAAGCCTCGGAGACCGAGCCGTCCCCTAATCTCGTGCGTAGCCCAGTGCAGGTGGAGGCTTGCATAAACAGTCCCTATTCTGTGGTTATGCAATTTGATTGCGTAAATTAACTCCCTCTGCTTTGGGCTCGAGCGCAGGCCTCCACGTGTTGGATCAGCCTTTTTTACGCGAGCATGAGGACTCCCACGGTGTGGGCCAGCCCTCATCCTCTGTTTTGGGCTCCAGCGTGCCCGGTGGCACCCACGTAGTGGGCCAGCCCTCATCCTATGTTTCGGGCCTTTGCACGCCCGGTGGCACCCACGTTGTGGGCCATCCCTCATCCTATGTTTCGGGCCTTTGTGCGCCCGGTGGCACCCACGTTGTAGGCCAGCCCTCATCCTATGTTTCGGGCCTTTGCACGCCCGATGGCACCCACGTTGTGGGCCAGCCCTCATCCTACGTTTCGGGCCTTTGCGTGCCCGGTGGCACCCACGTTGTGGGCCAGCCCTCACCTGTTGCGGGTAGCGTAGCATGCCCGCCCGGAGGCTCCCACGTTGTGGGAAAGCCTCCACCCTCTGTTACGGAACTCCAAGAACCTGAAGGCTCCCACTTTGTCGGCCAGCCCCCCCCAACGCTGGCCTCCCCTGCGCTGGGACTCCTTATCCCCTCTGCAGGCAGGCCTATTGCCGGAGGCCCGTCATCTCGTCCGCTCCCATCACCCGCGGCCTGCCCGCTGCCCCAGCCCCACTCCCTTTCCCCACCCGAGTGCCTTCTTACGTCGAAGCTTTACGGCCTGACCGCGTGAAGGTCCTTCCCCCCTCCCGCGGAGATCATCCTTCCTGAAATTATTTTCGCACCACCATCCGACGGATTCCCAATCCGCATCCCCTTCTCCGACGCGAACATTTCTTCCCTATCCTCCACCTTCCTCAAGTCCTTCGTCCTAAAGTTCACCTCCGGTTGTCCGAAGATAGCTAGGATAAAGGAGGCTATCGCAGCTTGGGGTCTCTTGGACACCTACCGGGTCGCCCCTCTCATTCCTAAGCACATATTCCTACAACTGTCCTCCGATCAGGACTGCACCACGGTTTGGGCCAAGGGTAACACCAAAATCGACTCTCAGATTGCTAAAATCGTCAAATGGTCACCCAAATTCAACCCCGCTATGGATTTGTCGATCATATCCACATGGGTCACCCTTCCCAACATCCCCCAGGTGTGTTTCCCCGCAGCTGCTCTCAAGAGCATTGCCAGTTCCTTCAGATCCCTGGTCGCCATCGCGGAAGAAACACGTAACCTCTCAAAATGCAACTATGCAAAGATTTGTGTTGAGGTCGATCTCGCCAAGGAACCCCCCAAAATGATTGAAATAGAGCTTGGAGATCAGACAATCAGACAAATGCTGGTGTATGACAACAACATCATTTATTGCCAACATTGCCAGATGAGCGGTCATTCCCTGCAACGCTGCTTCCGGGCCAACCCGACTCTCAAAAAGCCTGGACCCCGCAAACCTCGCGACACGGTCGCGCCCACCACCCCCGCATTCTATCGCCTGACAACTCCCCCACTCCCCCCTCTCCGACAAACAGAAACCCTTCCTCAGCAAAGGCCGAGATCCCTCACTTCGTCCGACTCCGCCATCGTTCCCTACAATCCCCCCACCATCACACTCGTTAACTCCTTTGCCATACTTGACAGCGATAACTCCCCCGAGAACCCTTGTGAGCACACCTTAGATCATGTATGCCACGATACAGACAACATCTCCCAGGCAGAGCCGGACGTTTCATGCACTGTCACGCCCAGATCCGACCGGCCCTCTGCCCCCCCACCCCCATCGCACTTTGTGCCGACACAGTTCTCCATGAGATCTCCCTCATCACCGTCTTCAAGCCCTTGGGCTCCAGCTCTACTCCTCTCTATCTCCATTGGTAGCCACCCACGGGAGCAGCTCGTGGAGACCCACGACCCTTGCCCTATTGTCGAAGAACCAGAGTTGCCCACTGCAGTTCCGGCCGTCTCACCCGTCTTCACCGACGCCCCCCAGACCCTTGTTCCCCTCTCACTGGCAGGTTCTGGCAAGCCAAGGATGCTGGTTTCCTTGATCGCAACAACCCTCTGTGTGCGCTCGACGATGTCGAGGCAGCGAGTTACTCCTCGGTGGCCGTCGATCGGGATTTTTTACCTAATGGCTTAACAGAGGCCAGCGACAACCACAAAACTTCCACCAAGAAATCTTCCTCGAAAAAGAAGAAGAAAACAAGAAAAAGAATCAGCAAGCGGCCATGACCACAAGGTAAGCAGCCAAGCTCAACCTCCTCACCCACTCCCCCCAATCCAATGTTTAACATCCTCTCGTGGAATGTTAGAGGCATAGCAAATAAACCAATGCTGAACAGAATCCTCAGCCTCAAGAAAATTTACAAAATTGACATCCTAGTGATCATCGAACCCAAAATCCCTAAGAAAAGGATCACCGGCATCCAACTACAACTGGGATTCGCGACCGCGCTGGCTGGCAGTCACGACATCTGGATTCTCGCCAGTACTGGTATCAAATCTGGCATGGTCCAGGATTTCCGCCAAGCCCTCTCCTTCTGGGTGGAGCACCCCCAACTTCGCAATAGAATCTTAATCTCCGCCATTCACGGCAGCTGTGACCACCAAGAGCGGAAACTCCTCTGGACCGACCTGCTCGACACCTACCTCTTCCTCCAGAACCTCCCGTAGATGTGCGTAGGCGACTTCAACACCATCTCGAGCAGTACCGAGAAGTCCGAAGGGCGACCGCCTCCACTCCCGGCCATGGACGACTTCAATAATTTCACCTTCAACGCTCACCTCGCTCACCTACCTTTCTCCGGCAATACTTTCACCTGGTGCAATATGCAGGAAGGCTCTCGGCGTCAATACTCCCGCCTCGACCGTGCCCTCATCAACAGCCACTGGGCTGACATGGGGCTCATCTCTAGCCTCTTCCACCTCAACACCACAGAATCCGATCACTCACCCCTTCTCATCGAGATCAGCAGAAGCTCCCTAAGCATCAAGAAACCTTTCCAATTCCTAGATTTCTGGAGGCATCATCCTAGTTTCAAATCTGAGGTGGCATCATCTTGGTTCTTAGTGAACGACGCTGATCCGATGTACAGAGTAGCGGCTAGACTGTGAGCCACGAGCAAGGCTCTCTCCAGGTGGAGTAAGGCCGCGTTCGGCAACATCTTTAAGGAGATCAAAAATGCGGAAGATGATGTTACCCGCACCGAGATCTCTTACGTTGCTAACAGATCCCCCGAAGCGCGGACCGCACTCAACCTCGCCAGAGCGATCCTCAAGTCCAAACTTAAAGTCGAAAAAGTATTCTGGAAACAAAAAGCCAGACTTAAATGGGACAGCGAAGGGGACCGCAACTCCAGCTTCTTCCACGCATGCGTTAAAGGCCGCAGACAACAGCTCAACCTTCATCGTATCTCCGATAACAACGGCAACCAGTTGACGGACCAGCAAAAGATTCAAGAGGTTGCGGCTAACTTCTTCTCCACCCTCTTCACCAAAGACGCGGTCGTCTTGGACGAGGGAATGCTGGCGGAGATCCCGAGCATCATCACCGTTCAAGAGAACGAGCAGCTCATTTCCCTTCCCTCCGCTGCCGAGGTCCGGACCGCGGTATGGGATCTAGACGAGCACAGCGCTCCCGGACCCGACGGGTTCAGCGGGGTATTCTACAGACATTGCTGGGAGATCATTAGCCCAGATTTTTTGGAGGCTTCGGTTGTCTTCTTCCAAGGAGCTAGATACCCTAAATCATTATCCAGGGCTAATCTCATTTTTATCCCTAAAAAAGACAACCCAAAAACCTTCAAAGACTTCCGCCCCATAAGTCTATGCAACTTTGCCAACAAAATCATCGCAAAAATTATCGCCAACCGAATGACGGAACTCCTGCCCAAAATTATATCCGTGGAGCAGAGCGGTTTTGTGAAAGGGCATAACATCGTGGACAACATCCTGCTAGCTCAAGAAATGGCCACTTGTATGAAATTCTCGGCTAGAGGGGGAACATCGCCATTAAGCTGGACATGGAGAAAGCCTACGACCGTCTCGACTGGCAATTCATGATCTAGGTTTTCAGGGCTTTTGGCTTCTCTGAAGCCTGGATTGACATCATCTTCAGGTCCATCAACAATTCTTGGTTCTCCATCGTAATCAATGGCCAGGCCGACGGCTTCTTCACCGCTAGCCGTGGCATCCGCCAGGGGGACCCTCTTTCAGCCACTATCTTCATCATCACTGTTGAGGCCCTCAGCAGAAACCTTAAGAGCATGCCCAACTCCCCGAGGTTCCACCACTTTCACACCACCACCGGCTGCCCCATCATCATTCACCTTGCTTACGCTGATGATGTCCTCATCTTCTCCTCCGGAGACATCGGCTCCATCGAAGTGGTCCTTCAAACGCTGAACAGGTACACCAGATGCTCCGGACAAAGAATCAACAACAACAAGAGCGTCATCTACACCCATCATAAAACAGACAGGTTACACTCTGCGACTCTCTCCAACCTGACCACCTTTGCCATAGCATACCCCCCTTTCACCTACTTAGGGTGCCCATTGGTCTATGGCAAGGCCAACTCGGGTATCTTCGAGTACATGGTCAGCGCCATCAGGAAAAGGATCGAGGGGTGGTACAATGCCACCATATCGCCAGGAGGCAAGCTGATTTTGATCAAGCACGTCCTATCCTCCATTCCTATTTACACCCTGGCGGTCTGCAACCCTCCCAAAAAGGTTCTCGCGTCGCTTGAATCCCTCTTCGTCCGATTCTTCTGGGGCCACAACAAAGGCAAAGACAAGCACCATTGGGCCAGCTGGACCACTATGGCTAATCCCACCCTCGAGGGCGGCCTTGGATTCTGTAGATTAGAACACATCACCGATGCTTGCTCCATGAAGTTATGGTAGAAACTGCGCACGGACAATTCAATTTGGACTCGCTTCATGCAAGCGAGATACTTCAGATATTTCCACCCGGGAACAGCCTTAGTCAACAACCGTTCATCGTCATCCTGGAGGCGCATTACCCGCGGCCGTCAGCTTGCTGACCCCCTCATACACATCCAGCTGGGCAACGGCTACTCATCAATATGCCATGATCGTTGGCTGGGTGGGAACCTCTGGCACCCTCCCGAGCCCCCTCCGTGGGAGGGCCAGATTCGTGAGCTTTGGGATCCTACGTCCGGATGGATCTGTGACCGTGTCAGGAACTGGCTCGGTCATGCGGCTGCTACCTGTCTCGCCAATGCGAATCTCCGAATCTCCGATACTCCGGACATCACGTGTTGGTCCCCTAACACGGACGGCCGGTTCTCACGGCATTCCGCCAGGTCAGTCGCCCGAGGCATCGGAACCCCATCACCCCTTATCGCTCCTTTCTGGCACGCCTGCATCCCTACCAAATGGTCAATCCTAATCTGGCGAACCCACCTCCGCAAGCTCCCCACCGACGATCCCATCATCTCGTTTGGCTACAACTTTACTTCGAGTTGCCATTGCTGCACTTCCCCCCAAGCCGAATCGGCAGAGCACATCCTCATCTCCGGTGATCTGGCCAAGAATATTTGGGCAACTCTCAGCACCAAGTTTAGGAAGCCCCCCTAGGGGCTTCAACGATCTCCTGTCTAGCTGGGGCGCTTTCCACGGACATCAGATCGTCGCAGCCACGGGCATTTGGGTCCTGTAGAAAAACAGGAACAAGTACCGATACGAGGGCCGACATCTTCCACCCCCTCCCAACTGTACAGGAAAATCATCAGACAGATCCTTAAGATCCGGAGGCGCTGCTCGCACTCCACGCCCAAATTCTGGGAAACCCTAGATTAGTCTATGTCTTCTTCTTCTTTCTGTTTTGTCGGCTTGCCTAGCCGTTTCTCTTCTTTTGCCAGCGCTTGTCGCTCTTATTGTATAGGCTTTTCCTTTTTAGGCCTGATACATCAATAAAATTCCCCCTTCTTATATATATATATATATATATATATATATATATATATATATATATATATATATATATATATATATATATATATATATATTTATATATATATATATATATATATATATAAAATATATATATATATATAATATATATATATATATTAAAAATTAAAAAAAATATGTGTTTGTGTGTGTGTGTGTGCATATATATATACTTATACAGTTGTAATGCACACACACACACACACACACACACAAACACACACACACACACACAAACACACACACACATATATATATATATTGGAAAAAGAGGAATTTATTGATGTATAAGGCGCAAAATGCTGATGCCTGTACAAGTAAGCGCGCCACGCGCAAGAAGGCAAAAGACCAAAAAGGAAAGGACAACAGAGACAAGAACCTAAATAAAACCCCGGGCCAGAGAAGACTATTCCCAGGCGACCCAGAAGTTGTCTGCGGAGTAGGAGCAACGCCTTCGTATTCTGCTGATCTGGCGAAGGACCTCGAAGATCAGATGATGAGGTTGGAATGAACGACCTTCATGCTTGAATTTATTTTGGTTCTTCCACAGAACCCAAATCCCGACGGCGGCAACGATCTGTCGGCCGTGGGAGGTTCCCGAGCTGGCCAGGAGATCGTTGAAGCCCCCTAGAGGATGATGGACTCCGCACCTGATGCTGAGGCTGTCCTATATCTACATCGATAGATCGCCAGCAAGGAGGACGTGCTCCACCGACTCGATATGAGGGGAAATGCAACAGTGATATCTCGAAGCCAGGCTAAAACCAAAAGACACGATTGAGTCGTCTGTAGGAAGTTTCCTTCTCTGAGCTCTCCAGACCAGGATCGACCATTTAATGGGAATGTAGGATTGCTAGAAAGGTGCAATGAGAGGACACGGAGTGCCAGCCCCTTTCGCTATGAGTCTGGCAGACGCTGGAGAGAAAGTGTCGTTCGGAGTCGGGGTCCACCACAAGGAGTCTAGCTCGTTGGTAATTTGCAACTGAGCGCAGCAAGTCTGTCTGTCGCTTCCTGTCCGAGCCTATTGTGCACTCTGTCCCAATTCCAACAGTGACCTGAATCCCACAGATCGCAGATCTCCCCGATGTGGGGATGTTGAGTGTTGTATAGCTCGTCGCCCAGCCATCGCTCGTAGTTCATCGAAGCATGGCTGTTACCCAGTCGAAGTTGGATATGAGGTTCGACAAGCTCCTTACCGCGGAACATGCGGCGCCAGGTGGCAGAGGATCTGCTGGTAACTAAAGTGATCGTCGGGTGGGAGAGTCTGAAATATCTGGCCTTCATGAATCTGGTCCAGAGAGTGTTGCCCGTGCGCATCTTCTACCATAACTTCATGGAGCATGCGTCCACTAGGTGATCTAAGCGGCTCAGACCCAACCCACCCTCTCCGGTGGTGTTTATCTTCCCCATGGCTGCTTCCCTAAAAAAATTTAGCGAATAGGGATTCTATCGAAGTGATGACTTTCTTGGGGGGTCCGCATATAGCTAAAGATTATATAGGAACGGAGGAGAGGACATACCTAATCAGGATCAGCTTGCCGCTAGGCGAGAGAGTGGAGTTGTGCCAGCCCTCAATCTTCTTACGGATAGAGCTCACCATATACTCGAAAATGCTGGCGTTCGACTTGCCGTACACCAACGGGGAGCCTAAGTAGAAGAAAGGAGGATAAGCTGTGGTGTAAGAAGTCAGGTTGGATAGCCTGTTGGAGTGTATCATGTCCGCTTTGTAGTGGATGTAGATGACACTCTTGCTTTTGTTGACCCGTTGCCCGGAGCATTTGGTATATCTCTCAAGCATTTTGTAGACTACATCCACTGAACCGATGTCGCCAGAGGAGAAGATGAGGACATCATCCGCGTAGGCCAGGTGAGTGATAATAGGACATCCGGTGGTGGTGTGATAGTGATTGAATTGATTATTGTTGGTCATGTTGTTGAGATTTCTGCTGAGCGCTTCGGCAGCGATGATAAATATTGTGGCCGAGAGAGGATCGCCCTGGCGCATGCCCCGGCTGGATGGAAAAAAACCTTCCGCTTGACCGTTGATAATGGTGGAGAACCTGGAATTGCTGATGGACCTGTATTCAATATCAATCCATGGTTCTGAGAAGCCAAAGGCTCTAAACACCCAGATCATGAATTGCCAGTCAAGGCGATCATACACCTTTTCCATATCCAGTTTGATCACAACGTTTCCTCCTCTAGCTGGGAATTTCATGCAGGTGACCATTTCTTGGGCGAGAAGGATATTATCCATGATGTTCCTCCCCTTTACGAATCCGTTCTGCTCTTCGGAGATGATCTTGGGTAGTAGGTTGGATATGTGATTTGCGATAATTTTTGAGATAATCTTGTTGGTGAAGTTGCATAAGCTTATGGGCCTAAAGCCTCTGAAGGTTTCTGGATTATCTTTTTTAGGAATGAGAATGAGATTTGCCCTGGCAATAGTTGTCGGGTATCTCGCACCTTGAAGGAAGCAATGGTGGCTTCAAGTAAATCCGAAGCGATGATGTCCCAACAAGTTCTGAAGAATGTCCCAGAGAATCTGTCAGGCCCAGGGGTGTTGTGTTTCTCTAGCGTCCAGACTGCCGCCTTAACTTCTTCAGCAGATGGGGTGACCATGAGCATGTCATTGTCAATATCGGTGATGATAGCGGGGACCTTGGAGAGGAAGTCGTCGTCCTTGACGATCACCTCTTTGGTGAAGAGGGACGAGAAGAACCGCGTTGCCGTCTCTTGAATGTTCTTTTGGTCATGAAGCTGGGCGCCATTGTCGTCTATGATACGGTGTAGGTTAAGCTGTTGTCTACGATCCTTGACACATGTGTGGAAGAATCCAGAGTTGCAATCCCCTTTAATATCCTATGCAAGCCTGGCTTTTTGTTTCCAGAATTCAGTCTCAACCTTCAGTCTAGACTTGAGGATGGCTTTAGCCAGGTTAAGCGAAGCCCGAGCCTCCGGGGTTCGGTCCGCGACGAACTGGCTTTCCGCTCTAGTGACATCATCCTCAGTAGTTCTGATAGCTTGAAAGATGTTGCCGAACGCAGCCTTGCTCCAGGAGGAAAGGGCCTCGCTGGTGGTGAAGAGTTTGTGCGCCACTCTAACCAGGGGTCTGGGTCGTCAGAGGAGTTCCAGGCAGCGATAACAACTGTGATGAACTGAGGGTGGTGTCTCCAGAAGTTCAAAAATCGAAAATGTTTTTTGATGTATTGGGAGTTACTTTTGATTTCGATGAGGAGGGGGGAGTAATCCGATTCTATGGAGTTCAGGTGGAAGAGGTTGGATATGTTTCCTATATCTGCCCATGGTCCGTCGATCAGAACTCGATCTAGACGAGAGTATTGCCGTCGGTGGCCTTCCTGCATGTTGCACCAAGTGAAAGCGTTGCCGAAAAATGGGAGTTGGGTGAGTTGCGCGTTGAATATAAAGTTGTTGAAGTCTTTCATGGCCGGGAGAGGGGGCGGGCGGCCCCCGAACTTCTCTGAGCTGCAGGAGATGGTATTGAAATCTCCTAGGCAGATCCACGGGAGGTTGTTGGGGGGGGAAGGTGTGCTTCTACTAGTTGGTCCCAGAGGAGGCGGCGCTCCGAAAAGTCACAGCTGCCGTGAACTGCAGAGAGAAGGGTTCAGGATTGCATCTGCGGGTGCTCAACCCAGCAGGAAAGGGTTTGCCTAGAGTTCTGAACTAAGCCGAACTTGATGCCAGCAGAGAATAAGATCCAGATGTCGTGGCATCCAGCGATGGCAGTCGCGAATCCGAGACTGAGTCGGATCCCGTTGATTCTTTATTGAGGGATTTTGGGTTCAATGACGACAAGGATATCGATTTTGTTGGTTTTAGTAAGGCTGATGATTCAATTCAGCGTCAGTTTATTCGCCAGACCTCTCACATTCCATGAAAGGATGTTAAGCATTAAGTGTGGGAAGGGGGGCTGAGTTGTGGAGCTTCGCAGCTGACCTCGTGGTCCTTGCCAGGAGTTGTCCTTGTTTGTTCTTGCCCTTCTTCTTGTGTGGTTTGTTTGTGTTTTTGATGTTGTTTTCTGGAGGGTCTGATGTGGTCCTGGTGCAAACATTCGGGCTACACCTGTGTTCTTCCATCCTCGTGAGGTCGGTCTCGATTTCGGATCCGTCAGAGTCTATATGTGTGTGTGTGTGTGTGTGTGTGTGTGTGTGTGTGTGTGTGTGTGTGTGCATTACAACTGTATATATATATATCATCCCGTTATGCTCCCCGAGACTCCTCCCCCCCTCCCCTCCTTCCCCTCCCGCTATGCTCTCCGAGACCGCCTGAGTACAGCACAGTGTAGGAACGAAATAGTAAAGCGTAATACTCTAGAGGAGGGGTGAATAGAGTTGGCAGCGGAATAATGCTAATTAAAAAATGTTAGCAGCACAATCACAGAATATTAATCACAACTGAAATAAAGTAAAGACAGAGTTAAGAGAGCAAACGCAAAGACAGCGATGTATACTGGTATCCCTCTGTTGAGGACTAATCCAGTCGATAGAACTCTTGCTACCAGTTGAATCCACTATTGGAAAAAACTGCAAGTTTTCTTACAAAGTCCTTGCAACTTCTACAACGCGAGCTTTGATACGAAGAACTCGTCCAACTTCAAATGTGAAGAGGTATTCTTCAATCAAGCCTTCTGATTACAATCTCTCAGAAACTTCTAGACCGTACCGCACTGGCAAATCGACTAGAGGATTGTAATTGGCTTGGGATCTGAAATTAAAAGCTCTAGAAAACTCTTTGAAAGACTGAAAGATTTAGATAGAGAGAAGATTGAAAGTGAATGAGTGAGTTGAAATGATCAAACTCCTTCTCTATTTATAGGAATTTCAAAGGCAGACTTCTGACAGAATTCGGGCAGAATTCGGGCAGAACTCTATGAGCAAATCTCGGTCAAATCCGCAACTACAGGAGGACCAAGTTCCAAGGATTCAAAATCACAACGGCCACCAACCGAACTCTGGCCGAACTCTGGCCGAACTCGGTCCGATTTCTGTCAGGGTTAAGTCAGGGTTTAGTTAGGGTTTTGAAAAAGCTTTTTGGTGATTTTTGAAAACCTTTTTGAAAACCTTTTTGTAAACCTTTTTGAGAGGACATTAAAAACATTTTGAACTCATTTAAGGGTAGCCTATTTGCCAGTACGACTCGGTGTACAACATATTCCTAGACTCAAATAAAGTGAAAATACATTGCATAAGGAATTACAGACTCGAGTAGGCAAAACAGATCTTCGGTCTTGAATTCAGTGGATAGCCATTCTTGATCATGTTCAAGAGTCCGAGATGTCCCGATTAGCTTTGTATATCCAGACAGTGTTTATTCAATTATTAAAATCAGGTTTGACCATGTGACCAAATGGGCCAACAATCTCCTCCATTTTGATAATTGACAAACTATGAATGATATAACATTAAGCTTGTTCAAAATATCAAAAAGTAGAAATTGTTCATATCCTGTATTATCTAAAAAAAAATGTTAGATCTTTAATTTTCTTCCCCTTTGTCACTTAGCAAAATAATTGCAAAAGATAAAACTCTCCCGCAATCAAATGCATAAGTAACAAATAGTGAGAAAACATATAAAAAAATAAGGCATAAAACTGAAGAAATATCACAGGCATGTATTAAAAAAATCATCACAGGCATGTAGTTTCACAGGCAGTTATAAAGAATGAAGCAATATAAGAAATAGTGCTATCATAAACTGAAACTGAAACATAGTGCTGAAATAAACTGAATACCATAAACTGAGGCATAATAAACATGTCCATGAAAGAAAAGAGTACTGAAGCAAACTAAAAAGTACTAATAAAAAAGTACTGATAATAACTTGGAATGTCGGAGCATTTCCAAGTGCATCATAAAATATCACTCAAAATCATATAGTCACATCTCCTCATCATCATCATCAGCAGCTCGACCAGCATATCCTGAAGTACCAGCTCCAGAGGTACCAGCGCCAGAAGGATGCGGAGGGGCGCCAGCATAGAACTCACCAACATAATTACGATGTGGAGCACGGTCAGGACGGTACCAATCATAGGCGTTACCGGGCTGGAAGTAGGCATGAACAGCCTCATCCTCACAGCGGTAACCAGAGAAAGCTGGATCTCTAGGGATGGAACCGGCTGAATGACCAGTCTGGGCGAAACGAAGATCAGCTAAGGAGTTTGCAAGCGCCTGATAGCGGGTGACGTCGCGGAACTTACGCTCGCGAGCCATGTCCGTCATCGAGACATACAAAGCAGATAAATGCTGATGTATGCCCTCAAATGTCATGGCATACTGATGAGGTGGTGGAGGAGGTGCAGTAGGAGGAGCAGTAGGTGGAGCTGAAGCAGTCATGCTACGACGAGATAACTGAAGAAACTTGGGCTCAGGGTCCTGAGTACAAGTCGACAGATCAATATCGAAGTGCTGAAAGATGCGTAGGAGAATCATCACGTAAGAGAGATTTCTATCTCTTGTACGACAACGACCCATCATCTGAATCATGGTCTTAGGGGCTGAAAATAGAATCCCCTTAAGAATATGGTACATGGCGGACAGCTCAAGAGAAGTCACATCATCCTTTGAAGTAGATTTTGGAAGGATAGTGGAATAGATGATGTGATGCAATTCATAGTTAAACAAGTTCAGGTTGTTAGCCTTAAACTTTCCAGAGCGTACTCTTTCAGGTGCACAGAGTTCCGCTTTAAAACTGGCGAGTGTCGTGCCTTCGGAAAAATCAAATTCAGTGATGTCAACTGGCGGTGCACCTTCGTTAGGGATACCAAGGATCTCCGCTAAGAGGTCATCATTGAAATTGATATCAATACCTCCAACACGAGTGCTCACATCAAAAGTGTTTAATATGAGATTACAATAAAATAATCTAATGGCATTAGTTGCTATAGGGAAGCAGATTTTAACAAAAAGATGTAACCCTAATGCCTCAAAGAAATGACGATGATCAGGAAATACAGTCCATTTGACTGGAGCGCCTATGCATATGGATCTCATAAAGAAGTCTCCATACCACAGTAGGGCTTGGTCTAGGGTTTGAAAGAAAAAACCGTCGAATGCACCATCGCTCGTTTGGACCGACGAGAAGAGGGAATCCGTATGCGGATGTGAAGATGACCCTTCCTCACTAGTGTTCGTCTTCTTCCTTTTGGAAGAATTGAATTTGGGTGCCATTTGTGCGAATTGAAATAAAAATGCACTAATTGAAAAGTGGAGAAAGATGGGGTTATACCTCCCGAAATCAAAGTATGTCGAAGAGAACGACGAACTCCGCACGAATCCAAATTTTGGATTGATTTTACCACTTGGATGGAAAGAATGAGGGTGGTGAAAAGCTAGGGTTCGGGGCTCCTTCGCGGCTGCTGCTGCTGTTGTGATTAGTTTGGAAGCAATAAAGAAGAAGGGCTGCTCGGGTTCTGTATATATAACCTGATACCCTCAACCGAACTCGGGCCGAATTCGGTCAGAGCTCTGGTCGAATTCGCCTAGGGTTCTTTAAAGTTGATTTTTGCCATTCTTTTTCATTATCTTATTTCAAATATTTAATTCAAAGATTAGTCATTTCAACTTCAATTAACATAATTAATAATATTTTATAGATTAAATGTCGTTACACAGCGACTGTTTCAGATTAGCTGTAGGAGTACTGTCCCAGCTGGCAGAGGTTCACCGGAGAACTCTTAAGTACCGCTTCGCTTCAACTGTAGTTGTGGTGACAGACAGACTCTTTATTGGCTTGTCTCTAACACAGTTTTTGTATAATGATATATAATCATAAAACAAAATTAATTAATATTATTGACGTCCAAAATTCCTAATTCTCGACGTAAATAATTGAAACGATCTTCCGCTAGAGGTTTAGTGAAGATGTCAGCTAGTTGATTTTTAGTATCTATGTACACAAGGTTTATATCTCCATTTTGATGATGATCTCTAAGAAAGTGATGTCGAATCTCGATATGTTTAGTACGAGAGTGACATACTGGATTTTTAGTCAAATTAATAGTGCTCGTGTTATCACAAAAAATGGGAATATATGTGAAAAATAAATCATAGTCTTCTAGGGTTTGTTTCATCCACAAAATCTGAACACAACAACGTCCTGCGGCGATGTACTCAGCCTCTGTTGTTGATAGGGCCACAGAATTTTGCTTTTTACTAAACTATGAGACTAAAGCCTTGCCTAAGAAATGACATGTGCCACTGGTACTTTTTCTATCAACTTTGCATCCAACAAAATCTGCATCCGAATAACCAATAAGGTCAAAGGACTTAGTTTTGGGATACCACAAGCCAACAGAAGAAGTGCCCTTAAGGTATCGAAAGATACGCTTAACTGCGGACAGATGTGATTTCTTTGGGTTAGTTTGAAAACGTGCACACAGGCAAACACTAAACATTATATCTGGACGACTAGCAGTTAAATAAAGTAAACTACCAATCATACCTCGATACTTACGTGTGTCGACTGGCTTGCCTTGTTCATCTGAATCAAACTTTGTTGAAGTTGCCATTGGAGTGCCAATAGGTTTGGCATTGTCCAGATCAAACTTCTTTAGCAGGTCTTTTGTATACTTGACTTGATTTATAAATGTCCCATTATCAGTTTGTTTGATTTGCAATCCGAAAAAGAATTTCAGCTCTCCCATCATGCTCATCTCAAACTCATTCTGCATACACTTAGAAAATTCTTGACACAGAGATTCATCAGTAGATCCAAATATAATATCATCAACATAGATTTGAATTAAAAGAAGTTTGCCATTAAAAGACTTAATAAATAGTGTAGTGTCAACCTTGCCTTTGAAAAACCGTTATCAAGTAGAAAAGAGCTTAGACGATCATACCAAGCACGAGGGGCTTGTTTTAAACCGTATAAGGCTTTCTTCAACTTGAAAACATGATCAGGGTTTTTGAAATCCGTAAACCTGGAGGTTGTGCTACAAAAACTTCTTCTTTTATAAAACCATTTAAAAAAGCACTCTTGACATCCATTTGAAATAGTTTAAAATCATGAAAACATGCAAATGCACATAACATGCGAATGGATTCTAATCTCGCAACTGGGGCATAAGTCTCATCGTAGTCGATACCTTCTTCTCGATTGTATCCTTGAGCTACGAGTCAAGCCTTATTACGAGTCACTAAACCATTCTCATTTAGTTTATTTCGGAATACCCAACGGGTGCCAATGACCGGATGATCAATAGGCCTGGGAACAAGTTCTCAAACTTGATTCCGTTCAAATTGGTTTAATTCTTCTTGCATAGCATCTATCCAAAAACTATTACTACATGCTTCATCAATAGTTTTGGGTTCTAGCTGTGAAATAAATTCAACACTAGAAACAATATCTCTACTGGATGTACGAGTACTTACTCCTTTGGTAATATCACCAATTATCAAATCTTTTAGATGATCAGCTATAAATTTCAACCTTTTTGGAAGATTCTGAAGATAGCTGGTTCCTAGATCTTCTCTAGGAGGTTCAGCTAGTACAGAGCTTGGTTGAGGATCAGCTGATGTTGAGCTTGGTACAATTGGATCTTCGTCATTGTCATCGATCGTCATCTGATTTAGTTCATCAAAGGTGACGTTGATTGACTCTTTGATGATCATGGTTCTTTTGTTGAAGACTCTGTATCCTTTGCTCTTGGCCGCATAACCTAAAAATATACCTTCATCGGCCTTTTTATCAAATTTTCCCAAATTGTCTTTTGTATTAAGAATAAAACATTTACAGCCAAATATTCTAAAGTATGAAACAGATGGAATTCTATCAAACCATAACTCAAATGGAGTCTTCTTCGATTTGGGTCGAATTAGAACTCTATTGAGTACAAAGCAAGCTGTGTTGACAGCTTCAGCCCAGAAATATTTGGGTAGGCTAAACTGGTTTAACATCACTCTGACCATTTCGGTTAGAGTTCTGTTCTTATGTTCCACAACTCCATTTGGTTGTAGAGTCCTAGGGCAGGAGAACTCGTGTACAAAACCGTGTGTGTCACAAAATTGCTCAAAATCAGCATTCTCGAATTCGCCTCCATGATCGCTTCTTATGCGAGTGATCATGTAACCTTTTTTATTCTGTACTTTTTTGCAAAAGGCGACAAATTCGGATAATGCATCATTCTTGCGTGTCAAGAAATATACCCACGTGTATCTAGAGAAATCATCTACAATTACGAAAGCATAAAGTTTACCTCCGAGGCTAGCAACTCTGCTAGGACCAAATAAGTCCATATGAAGTAATTGTAGAGGTCTAGTAGTACATACTGCGTTTACTGACTTGAATGTGGATCTGGTAGCTTTGTTCTTTTCACATTGGCTGCATACCGAGTCCTTCTTGAATGCAATGTCCGGTAAACTGCGTACTAGCTTCTTTGTGGATAATCTTGAGATCGTATCCATATTAGCGTGACCGAGTCTCATATTCCACAGATGACTCTCATCACTCTTGGCCATTAAGCATCAACATCACCGATACCAATAATATACCCTTTCAAGTTATTACCGAAGGAGATATAGCCTTCCTTCTTTTTCTTCGACAGTATTGCAAATAGGGTAGCGTCACCAGTCATATGCCGTGAGCAACCGCTGTCGAGGATCCATTTGCTTCTAGCATGTGAAGGGTGTTCCACCTACAAAACAGTTTGCAGATGAAACTTTTGGTACCCATTTCTTGTAGGGTCCTGAATTGTTAGCTTTAGGTATCCAAGCATAAACATTTAAATCAACAAGCTTTCTCATTCTACATGCAGATGAAATATGACCAATGAGGCCACAATAATGACATTGTGCATGTCGAGTGTTGAAAGCAGAGTGGTGTGCATGGTTGGTAGGTTTAGGTTTTCTAGTATAGAAGAAAGCATACCTATAATCTTGTTTGGGCTTAATCTTTTGGGGTAAAGGTTTGATAGGGTTAGGTCTGACAGTGTTTGGCTTGGGAATGTTCCGATTTTTCGGTAAGTGACACGTGTTAGGGTAGTAAGCAGCAGGCTCAGGCTGTTTTCCTAACCTAATTTCCAATCTTTTGGAAGTGTCATACAACGTAGTATAATCAGAAGTGAGTGATTCTATTCTGATTTGTGCACATCGAAGACTTTTCTTCTCTATAGAAAGTTCTTCCTTGAGTTGGTCAATAATTTTGTCTTTCTCTTCAGATGACTTGGTAGTCTCGTGTAATAAGAGCTTTGTTGAAGAAAGCTCACCAGACTCACTAACATTATTTCTAACCTCAGCTAGTAGGTCGGTAAGTCTACCTGTTTCACCTTTGTACTCTTTGAGTACCTTCTTAGCGGTCTGATACTTGCTACACAGTTTCCTGTAATCAGTCATCAGGTCACTGAAGGCATCTCCTAATTGCTCAAAGGTGAAGTCATCATAAGTATCAACTACAGGTTCAGTAGGTACCTGATCGAATGCCATAAAGCATACGTTTACAGCGTCTTCTGATTGTTCGTCTTCTGAGTATTTGGCTTTACTTTCATGCCATATGCTGGTATTGGCATATCTCCTAGATGTTGATTTCTTCAGGTTCCCTTTTTCATACCTGTTGCTCTTCTTGCTTGATGATGAGTTTGTGGGACAATCCTTCTTCATGTGTCCCTTCTTCTTGCAACCATAGCAGACAGCATCTTCTTGATACCAGTTGTTGCTGTTGTTCTCTTTGACTCTCTTCTCATGTCTCATGAATCTTTTGAACTTCCTTGCTAGGAGTGCTTGATCTTCAGTATCAGATCCACTGCTGTCTGAGTCACCTTCAGCAGCTTTTCTGTGCTGAGCCTTGAGAGTGATCGTCTTCTCCTTTGGTGCAGGCTCTTCAAAATCTTGTAGCTCCAGTTCATGAGTGATTACCTTACCCATGAGTACTTCGAGGGACATAGTTGTGAGGTCGTTCCCTTCAATGATTGCAGTAGCCTTCGGAATCCAGTTCTTGGTAAGTGCTCGTAGGAGTTTGTGAATCTTTTCAAGGTTACTGTAATCTTTGCCTAAGGAGGACAAAGGATTTACAATATCCAAGAATTTCTCGAACATTTGTGTAACTGTTTCGTTGGACTTCATCTTGAACGCCTCGTACTCTTGAGTAAGTCTGCTGACTTTAGATTCTTTGACTTGAGTCGTGCCTTCATGTGTGACCTCAAGTAGCTTCCACACTTTATTAGCCGTTGTGCAGATTGACACCCTGTTAAATTCAGTTCTGTCTAAAGCACAAAAGAGAGCATTAATAGCACGTGTGTCAAGACTGGCCCTTTTCTTTTCTTCCTCTGTATATCTGCTGTGGAGGTTTTCAACTAAAACTCCATCAACATTTATACGAGGTGGCTTTTGATAGCCATCAAGAACAATGGACCATAAATCAAAGTCAAGTGATTTCAAGAAGAAACTCATCCGTGTTTTTCAATAGGTATAGTTCGTACCATCAAATAGTAGGGGTCTATTTGTGGCCTGGCCTTCACTTGTAAATTTCACAGTTGCCATGTGTTGTGTTGTGATCTATATAACAGTTAATTAAAATGAATAAATAATTGTACTGTTACCTTTGCTTTACCTGTAACACCCGCTCTGATACCAATTGTAGGAACGAAATAGTAAAGCGTAATACTCTAGAGGGGAGGTGAATAGAGTTGGCAGCGGAATAATGCTAATTAAAAAATATTAGCAGGACAATCACAGAATATTAATCACAACTGAAATAAAGTAAAGACAGAGTTAAGAGAGCAAACGCAAAGATAGCGATGTATACTGGTATCCCTCTGTTGAGGACTAATCCAGTCGGTAGAACTCTTGCTACTAGTTGAATCCACTATTAGAAAAAACCGCAAGTTTTCTTACGAAGTCGTTGTAACTTCAACAACGCGAGCTTTGATACGAAGAACTCGTCCAACTTCAAATATGAAGAGGTATTCTTCAATCAAGCCTTTTGATTACAATCTCTCAGAAACTTCTAGACCGTACCGCACTGGCAAATCGACTAGAGGATTGTAATTAGCTTGGGATCTGAAATTGAAAGCTCTAGAAAACTCTTTGAAAGACTGAAAGCTTTAGATAGAGAGAAGATTGAAAGTGAATGAGTGAGTTGAAATGATCGAAATCCTTCTCTATTTATAGGAATTTCAAAGGCAGACTTCTGACAGAATTCGGGCAGAATTCGGGCAGAACTCTATGAGCAAATCTCGGTCAAATCCGCAACTGCAGGAGGACCAAGTTCCAAGGATTCAAAATTACAACGGCCACCAACCGAACTCTGGCCAAACTCTGGCCGAACTCGGTCCGAGTTCTGTCAGGGTTAAGTCAGGGTTTAGTTAGGGTTTTGAAAAAGCTTTTTGGTGATTTTTGAAAACCTTTTTGAAAACCTTTTTGTAAACCTTTTTGAGAGGACATTAAAAACATTTTGAACTCATTTAAGGGTAGCCCATTTGCCAGTACGACTCGGTGTACAACATATTCCTAGACTCAAATAAAGTGAAAATACATTATATAAGGAATTACAGACTCGAGTAGGCAAAACAGATCTTCGATCTTGAATTCAGTGGATAGCCATTCTTGATCATGTTCAAGAGTCCGAGATGTCCGATTAGCTTTGTATATCCAGACAGAGTTTATTCAATTATTAAAATCAGGTTTGACCATATGACCAAATGGGCCAACACACAGGCCCGTCCCACAGTGGGCGTGCCCAATCGGTTCGGCGTCTGGCCCAGACCGGCCGCGCCCGGCCATCCCGTCGCTGCCGGCGTTAGGCAGCGTCGATGTCCCTGCCCCGGCATCCGTACCTACCTCGCCCGCGTCGGGTAGCCGCATCTCACACAGAGGGTACACCTACACCCAGACCCTCGTCGGCTGTCTGGTCTCCGGCACAGTTAGCCATCGTTGGCCTAGCTCGTACGGAAGCTTCGCTGCCCCCCCGGGACTCCTCCAGCCCCTCCGGACGCCCTGGGTGTAGCCTCCCCCCTCTCCGATTGCCTCGAGTCGGAAGGGGCGATCCATCCTCCTCCTTCGAGCTTTCTCGCCCTCCATCTGCAGTCGTCCCATCGGTTTCGAATTCGAATTCGAATTCGAAAACAGGTTCAGATCATTCCCCCCCTCTCGGGAACCGCAGAGCGGCTAGCATGCGCCCACGTCCCAGTCGACAGGGCATACAACCGTTCCGTGTTAGCAGGGCATGCGCCCGTATCTCCTCCCCTCAGTGCTAGAGCCAGGCAGGGCTATACATCTAGCCCTCTCGGCAGAGGACATGCGCCCCCTCCAGGGGATATGCGCCTCCTCTGGCCTCGGGTGTCGAGGCATGCACCCGAGTCGGGTCGGCAGGTTCAGCGTCTCCCTCTTCCTCTATCTTCTTTGCCGGTCAGGGACGTGTGCCTTGCTCGCGCATCGAAGGGTATGCACCCCCACCATAGGGGTTGCTTTCTTTATAGGCTTCTCTCCGGACCTCAGGCTATGCGTCCCCCGTGCAAGCGCCTCCTCCAGTTTCAGCGTCGCCCTCTCCATTTATTTTCGCCTCTGTCGTACAGGGATATGAGCCCAGAGCGCACGATGGTGGGTATACGCCCCCACCGCAGGGTTTGGGTTCCTCGGCCAACTCTCTTTGGGGCTCAGGACATGTGCCCCCCGCCAGTAACCTTTCAGTGCTCCCCAGGCAGAGCCCAATCTTATGTGCCCACTCCACTCGGAGTAGCGGTTGCCTTGCACCCACCTCTTTGGGCCCCCTCGAAGTAGGCAGCTCTTCAGCGAAGGGTTTAGCTTCGACGAGAGATGTGACAGTAGCTCCCCCCCCCACTGCAGCTACCCCTCCCTCCTCTCAGTCTGCAGATTCCCTCCTTGCTCAGGCAGCTAGTCCTGCCAAGGTGATTTCTTTTGCAGATGCCTTAAGGCCAGACCGCTTAGCCCGCTTGCCCCATCAGGTGGAAGTGGAGCTCAGCGACGTAGAATTCCAGACCCCGTCTGTCGGCCAGAACATTCAGATCCCATTCTCTTCAGAAGAGATCTCTTCCTTCGTTAGCTCCTTCTCAAAGACTCTTGTCTTGAAGTTCCAGGCAGGGTGTCTGAAACTCCCCATTATTCAAGAGGCCATCGCAGGCTGGGGGTTTATATCGGCCTACCAGGTGGCTCCGCTGGATCCTAAATACTGCTTTCTTTACCTTTCCTCCATCGTGGACTACTCCAGAGTTTGGTCTAGAGACACCACTTCCGTAGGATCTTGTAGAGTCAAGATCGTCAAATGGACTCCCAATTTTGACCCAAGGGTCGACTCAACCATTATCTCGGCATAGATCACCCTCTCCAATCTGTCTCTTATATGTTTTGCTCCAGCGGCTCTCAAGAGAATAGCCAGCTCCTTCGGATCCCTAGTGGCCATTGTCGAAGAAACTCGAAACCTCTCTGTTTGCCATTAAAATCTTTTAATTGCAAATTTTAATACAAACAGAACAGTGTTACAATATAGGACTTAGATGTAGTCCTAGGAGAACACTTTTGTTTATCTGGGTCCCTTGTGCCGATGGAGCGAGTGGTAATGCGTTGACGATCTGACGACGGTTATCGGTTCTCTGAAGGTTTGGATTGCTCTGGGTGCTGGAGCTTGCTGAGAGGAGGAAAACGTTGAGTGTCTGTATCTGCCTCTCTGGTAGTACAAAGTCTCTGTCTGTCGATGTATGTTTGCCTCTCTCTGTGTTCGTCCGTGGGTGAGAAGGAAATGATCCCTCTATTTATAGCTTTGCAGGATGGCTGCTCATGCGCGCATATGTAGGATGCACCTGGACGTGGAGGCACCACATGGTGATTGCTGATGGAGGCGTATGGTCGATGCACCCTGATCGAGGGGTTGAATTCTTCATGCTGCTGTTGTGAGCTGGCACGTAGCAGAGAAAAAGATCTTTCTGTTGCTGAGATCTTGGGTGAGTTGAGTCAAAGGACACGTGTCGTCGACCCGTGGCTCGGAGATCTCGGATTTGATGGGGAATGATCTGGTAGGATGCGCCTAGGATTGGGCGCATGAGGAGACTTTGGCTCGTAACCTTTAGCAGTCACGAACCATTCGGGGCGTATGGCTTTTGTGGTTCATGCGAGGCTTCAGTAGTGACTTTACTCCTGTCTTTTAGGATCAGAGAGAAGTCTGGGGCACATGGCTTTTGAGGCGCATACAGATTTGGGCGCATGGCTGCGGAGACGCATGCGAGATGATTGGGTGGCCACGTGGCTGTAGCCGTCGGAGGACAGTAATGATGATGCTGACGTTGGCGACGCTTCATCTTCTGAAAAAGCCTGTTCAGACTTCGGGAGGCGTGCTGCCAACTCTATCAGTTCAACATTTAATGTTTTTTTTGACATTCGATGGACAACTGAGTGGGCGTATCGATCGGCGTTCCACTAGGCGTATGGGGACGCATGGGAGCGCATCCCCTATGAGACGTTTGGTGCTGAAGGGCGCGTCTGTGTGATGCGCTTGATGTTGAAGGGCGCATCTGTGTGATACGCGATCTAGCCGGCGTATCCGCTTCGTGACACGTCTTTAATAGGGCGACTGTTACGTTCTTCGAGTGCTTTAAATAGCCATTTTGACTTGGCTGAATTCGAAGCGTCCGGTTCATCCATTTAATGCAAATTCATTGTACGAGATTCGAAGAGCCATCCACTTGGCGCATGGGTTTGATTTGCCCGACCTATAAATAGTGGCATGGAGAGAGTTTGCTTCTCGTTCTCTCATATTCTTCCGACATGAACTTGTTTACTCGGATGTATTCTGTCGACGAGATGCTCCCGAGGGTGAAGATGCGATGCAATGTCTTCATTGATGTACTTGAAGGTGACTGTTACATCCAAAAGTCGGGGTCGAGGGCTTCCGAGGCAGGCAGAATGTGCATATTGCATCCAAAGATCGGGATGCTCGAGCCTCGTCTACGTTATTCTGGAAGAGCCACAGATCGGAATTGCGGTGATGCAGCTTTGGGGGCTCTTTCTTCCTTCAAAGTGGGTGTTGCCCACTCTGGTTGTGTTGAAAGCTGCTCCTTTAGCCGCGGTTTCGATTGCGGTCTTCCCTGGTCTTTGGAGGCTCTTTCGAAGCCTTCCCTGGCCACAGGATGGCTTGCGGTGCTTCTTTCTTCCTCAGTTTAGGGAGCTCTTCCTCCAGCTAGAGGGTTGATTGCCACCCTCGCTCTGCTTAATAAATGCTTCATTAGTCGAAACATTTAGACGGCAGTGAGCCTGGCTGGAAGAGTGGCACATAACTGGGCTGCTGAAGGGATGCACGTAACTAAGGATGCACATAACTGAGCTGCTGAAAAGGACGCGCCCTGCTGAGGGCGCATGGTGGGATGCGTCCTGCTGAGGGCGCATAGTGGATGCTCGCCTGATCAAGAGCGCATGATGATCGCCGTGCCTGGCTGTAGACTTAGGGTCTTTTTCTTTTTGTAGAAGTTCTCCTTTGTACAACCTTTTCTGGACATGTAATAGACTTTTATATGTAATAAAAAGTCCTCTTTCAATGTCTATATTTATTGTTTTGCTGTGTGGAGTACTTTGTCCGAGCTCTCTGGCGCATGTAGTGTCTGGCGTATAGGATTTCTGATCGTGAAATTCTATGCTTCTACAAGACCTCCTTCAAAGTTTTCAAAACTTTTGGACAAGTTTTGAAATACTTTGAATAAGAAGCATGGCGGTTGGGGCACATGACTGTTCGGGCGCATAGATGCTCCGTACATCAGTGACGAGGCACATGCTCCGCTCAGTTAATACAAATGATAACGCCTCGATAACCAAAAAAAGATTAATAATGATCTTTTTAGATTTATTTGCGGTTATCTCCTCACAGAACCCGAGGCGACGGCTGAGGTCATACTTCATCGATTCACGCGTGCGACCGTGCCTATAAATAGGCGTAAGATGGAGAGAGAGAGAGAGTTCTTCCTCTCCTTGCTTTTGCCTTTTAGAGTTCTTCTTCACAAAAACCTTAACTTTTATCTCTCAAGGAATGGCTCCCAAGACTCCTCGCGGTGGTGGCAAGGGACGTGACAAAGGGAAAGAGCCTGTAGAGGCTGCCGTGGCTGATGTTCCCCGTCCGTCTGTCGACGTTCGGTCGGCGGTGGTTGGTGAGTTTCATCATCCTTTACCGTATCTTCACATACGCCAACGCGCAAGGACCTTGAGTCTTGATGATGTGCTGAGGTTTTTTTCGTCGACGCGTATGGGTTTGAACCCTGAAGATGCGTCGAGGCTCTACTGCTGACGCGCATGGGTTTTAAACCCTGAAGATGCGTCGAGGCTCCCCTGTTGATGCGCATGGGTTTACACCCTGATGATGTGCCGAAGCTCCTGCTGACGCGCATGGGTTTATACCCTGAATGCGCTGAAGCTCCGTTTTTAGATGCACTTCGTGCTTTTGATGAGAACGGGGCTCGGATTCTTTTGTTGTTTCTAACATCCTTAAATCTTTGCCAGTATCGATGACTGTCCCACATTTTAATGAAGTGCTTCTGGACGCTGCCCTCTGCCAGATAGGCATAGACTACGATGAGGAGGTGATAAACCCTGCTCAAGCTGCTATTATGCTGGATCAGCATCCCGAAAGGATGACTCAAATCTGGAAACAACATCATGGGTTCCTCAAACGGATGATGGAACGTGACATCTTGAAATCTGTCACTTCTGATAAAGTGACCTTCTTGAAGCCTGAGTTCCTGTTTGGGGACCGCCTTACTTCCATTGAAGCAAAGGTGTTGAAGGTCAAGGAAGACTGGTTCTTTACAGCAAGGGGAGTGCACATGACTGTTAAGCAACTCGAACGTCAATGGCCTTTGACGGCTTTCTGTCATCTTGCTTCCAAGAGGAGGATGTCTTGGGATCTAACCCCATCTCAGGGGGGAGCGGTGGCAGGCATCATCAAGATCGACTCTACCTCAGCTCAAAGGGATACTTTGACCGCCGTGCGGGCTGGGCCTTCTTTCACCTGGCGGACTCTACGCCCCGGGAGCATTTATAGTGACGTTCCCATCAATACATTTGCCTTTGGTGCCTCGACTTTTGCAAATCGCATGCTGTTGATGGAGCAATCATACCCGAAGGGAGAATTTTAGGTAGAGGGTTGGTGTCATTACGTTTCAAAATAGGACAAACTGACACTCTGGATCCTGTCGCGGTTCCAGACTGAGCTCCAAGAGATTGGACTGATTGCCGCAGTCCGTGCTACTCAGGACGGTGTTGACATTAATAGGCATATGTTCCTCGCGCTCCTGGAGATGTTTGATACCCATACTGGGACCTTCTTCACTCCGGTGGGGGAGCTAGGACTTGTACTACATGAGATGTACGAGGTATCAAAGCTCCCTTGGGGATCGGAGCCTTATGAGGAGTACTTCCCGACCAACGAGGAGTTCCAAGTCCTGGGGGACAAAGCTGAGGAGATGATGGTTGTCTTCAAGGAAGTGGCGAGTCATCATTACTATATGCAGAAGAGGGATAAGAGCGGGTCGCAGCCTGATGTGACCGCTTGGAGAGATTACGTCTTTAAGTAAGACAAGGAGGATCCCTCGCAGTTTTCCACTCCGCCAGCGCTCTCTCGTAGCGAGGTGCTCTCCGAAATGAGCAGGTTAGGTGAGAAGAATCCCCTGGAGAATGAAGATCGGCAGTCGGATGAACGCTCCTACAGCTGTTTCTGGCACCTTATTTATCGGATGTCATCGAAAGCAGTATTAGCCGCGTATCTCATGGTTTGGCTTCGGGATTATGTCTTCTCGGGCGGGTCCGGCTCTGTAGAATGCTTCCCGCAATGGTGTTTGCGGGAAATGTGGCTTATGCTTTCTTTTTGTAGGAGCCGCTCAAACGGAGACCCCGTACTCCAAAATCTGGTGGCAGCAGGCCAAAGGAAGTGGCGGGCTCATCTGAAGAGCATATTCCGCCAATCACCATTTCTTCCATGGAGGAGAATCCAGATGATGCCGTTGGCGTGGAGATTCCGGCATCCCCATATTATGTTAGGAGGGAAGCTGAGGATGAAGCAGCTTCCGAGATGGTGAAGGCTGCCCCGGGGACCTTGGACATCGAGGGTCCAGCGGACACGAGGCTTCCTGATGATAAAGTGGAGTGGGGTTCGTCATCTTCAGATGACGTCGCTCCAGAGTTGCAAGAGTCTGTTACGGGGGCAACAAATGTGGTTGATTCCTCTCTTTGTCATGATGAGGGAAGGTCAGCTGCAGCATTGTCGAGCCCTATCCCAGACTCAGCAGCGGAAGCTGTGGTGGCTACCGATTAGGAGGTAGCGACAGATCCTGTCCCTGTGGAAGGATTTGATGAGGAAAGTGAGACTCGTCTGGTGGTTCTGACTCCAGGGGCGGGTCAGGAGACAAATGTTGATCTTCCCGTTCTGCCAGAGAAGGAATGTCCCGTACTGGCTGCTGATAGCGCGTTGGGGGATGATGGGGTGGCCACTGACGTCGGTGGTTCTTTCGAGTTTGAGAGGGGTAAGGGTTTGATGGAACCCTTTGTTACTCCTTCTACTTGGGGTACTATCTCGACGCCTGCCTCGACTTCTTCTGTTCCTTTGGCTCCTCGGGCTAGTAGTCAAGCCCCTGTTAATGAAGAGCCTGTCGATACCGAGGGTCCAGCCTCACGGATTGAGGCAGGCGGGCCTTCTTGCGGTCCGCCTGCTAAAGCAGCTCCTCCGACTCCTGCTATGACGCCGCAGGTGCTGGCGGATGCAGATGAATATGTGAAATTCATCATCGAGGCAGTGTATAAAATGCTGCAGAGGGGTGTATCAGCCGTGATGGACGCCAATGGGAGTTTTACGACGGCAAAAACTCTGGCAATACCTCATATCAACCTGATCCTTCTTCATCAGGGCCATGATTATATGGCCGACATTCTAGAAGCCTCAGTGGTTGAGTTAGACCAGCGGCTTTCCGAATTACAGCGCATCCAGCGAAACGACCTCTCTGTCCTGATAGATGCGGAGAAGGAGAAGTTGATCGCCGAGACTGAGTCTTCTTACCAGGCCACCGTGAGTGTCTGGGAATGCGAAGTGGCTGAGACTGAAGCTGTAGTGGAGCGGTTGTCTCAGTCTATACGGGAGACGGTGGAGTCGCGAGCTGTGTTGGATACTAGTATCGCGGAGATTGATGCCCAGATCCGCCGCCTTGAGGACCAACGTGCCCGACTTCTATTAGAAGCCGAACGTGTCCAGGTCGAACACGTAGCATTCAAGAAGGAGGAGGCAGCTTTCACCCACCGGAATCTTACTTTGGCTCAGCAGCGGCAGCAGTTGGATGAGAAGTATGAGAATGACACTTCTCCTGAGGCTATTGAAGCGATGCGTCAAGAAGCTAAACGTCGAGTTTTGGCGACTGTGGAGACTCGGGCGGCAGACTTGAGGCATTGGATTGAAGAGCTTTCAGCCAATCCTGGGGATGGTTAGGGATTGTAGTCTCTTCTTTTTATGTATTTGCAACTCTTACTAGGGATGGTGTAATCCTTTACTCTCTTTTTTTAGAAATAAAGAAATACACAATTTTCTGTGATGAGTTCATTTTTGCTGTCATGAACTTGATGATTTGTGTGGACCTATTATCTTTTATGCACCTTGGTTTTTAGGTACAGATAATAAGTTTGAGAGAACCAACATGTTTGCTCAGAGGTAATATGGACATGGCAAATATGGGATTCAAAATGGTAGAATCTTCCTACTCAGAGGTGTTATGGACGTGGTAGGAGTGACTCTGGAGGATACACGGAACTACTCAGAGGTAATGTGGACGTAGAATTTCTGCGATTAATGTACGGCAACGCAGGGGTTGTCTGTACGGGATGTTTACTCAGAGGTAATATGGACGTGGTAAACATGATGGGTAGCCTAGTCTTATGGAATGTAAGATTCTGCTTTGTAGGGTATAGGGGGACAACTCAGAGGTGATGTGGACGTGGTTGTCCTTCTACTGGAGGATGCCACAGAACAGCTGGGTTCCGAAAGCGTATGATTTTGTGGAAGGGAATTGTATGTGAGCCCTGATGATTGGGTCCGCAGACCCCCTTGTGGTAGTATATGTCTGAAAGATGTCAAGAGTAGTACTTCTTTAGGAACTTGCCGTTGATTGGCATCATGAACAAGTCTTCATTGGGTTTAGCGAGGCGGTAAGCACCATTTGAGTAAACCGTCTCTATGATGAAAGGTCCTTTCCACTTGGGCTTGAACTTTCCTGGTGTCTTGTGAGTCAACACCATCGGCCTTCTGACAGCCGAACCAGGTCACCTTCTTGGAAAGTCCTCTGCTTGACCTTCTTGTTGAAAGCCTGTGATATACGGACTTGGTAGAGTTCGATACGTTATTGAGCTAGGAGACGCTTTTCGTCAAGTGCCTCCAGTTCCCTCAGACGACGACGTTGATTGTCCTCTTCTGTGAGTTGGTTTGTGATTGCTACGCGGAATGAGGGTATCTGGATCTCGAGAGGTAGTACCGCTTCGCTCCCGTAGACTAGGGAGAATGGTGTGTTGCCTATCGGGGTCCGTACCGTTGTGCGGTAGGCCCAAAGGCATTCGCCGAGCTTTTCGTCCCAGTCATGTTTATTGGATGACACGACCTTTTTGAGTAGCCTGACAATAGTCTTGTTGAACGCCTCGGCCAATCCGTTTGCTGCCGGATTATAGGCAGTTGATGCCACGTTTTGAATGCGATTCTTGTCACAGAATCTGCTGAAAGCATGGCTTATGAACTGAGGACCATTATCGTGGATGATCCTCCGGGGTACTCCGAAACGGTAGATGACATGGTGCTTGATGAAGCTGATCACTCTGGAGCTTTTCACTTTCGCCAGTGGAACTGCTTCTGCCCATTTGGAGAAGTAGTCGGTGATGGCTAGGATGAAGCGATGTCCTCTCGATGAAGGAGGGGTGATCGGTCCCACAATGTCCATGCCCCAAGCTTCGAAGGGCCAGGAGGCGATTGTAGGATGTAGTGGTTCTGACGGTGTATGGATGAAGCCCGCATGAAGCTGGCACGCATGGCACTTCTTAGCATAGTCGACAGCGTCAGCGGCCATGGTTGGCCAGTAGTAGCCCATGCGTCGCAGTTGGTCCTGTAACTTAGGGCCAGGTTGATGGGCCCCGCAGGTTCTATCGTGAGCTTCTCGAAGGGCTTCGGCTGCTTCTTCGTTGGACAAACATCGAAGGAGAAGTCCATCGTAGGAGCGTCGGTACAGCATTTTAGTGGCTGTATCGTAGTAGAATCGAAGAGAGCATCTTCTGACCGAGACGGCTTCTTTCGGGTCCTCTGGGAGAATTCCGTAGACAGCGAAGTCGATAAACGGGAATCTCCAGTCTCGAACGTTAATACCGGCACTTGTTGACATGGCATGGGCCACTCGTGAGCACAGGTTGTTTTTGGGACAGACCAAGTCTCGACCAACTACCGTGACGTAGTATTGAGTCCCGAGGGGTGCTGCCAATGAGGCTGCGAGGCCAGCCAGAGCATCAGCCTCCAGATTTTGTAGACGAGGTACGTGTTCGATGAAGAACCCGATAAAAGTTGAAACGATGTTCAATGCAACTTCATGGTAAGGGATCAGATCTTCATGGCGAACCTCGTATTGCCCTCTGATCTGGTTTACGACGAGTTTTGAGTCGTCGTAGGCTTCCAGATGATCCACCCCCAGCTGTTGTGCCAGCTGGAGTCCCATAATGAGCGCGTTGTACTCAGCAACATTGTTGGAGCACGGCTTTGAAAGGGAGTAAGCACGCTGGATGACCAGCTGATCGGAGGAGACTAATACCACCCCCACTCCTGCGATAATTTGGCCTTTGGGGCATGTTCTTGAAGCGCCATCGAAAAACATCCGCCAGACGGAGCCTTCTTCGGTGACGTTTGATTCTTGGACCTCATCCGGGTTGTCCTCATAGAGTGTTGAGGACTCTGGGATGGGGTGCACAGCTAGAAAGTCGGCCAGAGCTTGACCCTTAACAGCTTTTTGTGGAACTTACACCATGTTGTATGGTGTTAACAAGATTGCCCATGTGGCCAACCGGGAGTTCAATGATCCTGGCTTCGTCATGAGGACTTTGAGCGGATTGACTTGGGAAATGACATGAATTGTCAGGCCCGAGACATAATGGCGAGTCTTCTGGATGGCAAATACCAAAGCCAAACACTCCTTTTCAACGGGGTTGTACCGATGTTCGGCCCCGATCAGAGTTCGACTGAGGTAGTAGATTGCTTGCTCATAGCCTGTATCGCTATTCTGAGCTAGCAGAGCGCCGAGGGAATAATCCATGGTGCAGACGTAGAGGAGAAATGGTTTGCCGACGACGGGTGCCACCAGGACTAGCGGACTCGTCAGGTAAGCCTTGATGTCGTCGAAAGCTTTTTGGCATTCCTCTATCCAGACATAAGAGACTCCCTTCTTCATGAGCTGAGTGAAGGGTCGACATTTGCCGGAAAGGTTTGCTATGAACCTCCGGATGTATGCCAGACGCCCCTGTAGTCCTCGAAGTTCTCGAAGGTTCTTCGGAGGGTCCATATCGAGGATGGCTTTGGTCTTCTCGGGATCGACATGAATGCCTTTCACCGTGATAATGAAGCCTAAGAACTTTCCGCTAGAAACCCCTAGGAAGGATTTAGCGGGGTTCATCTTGAGTTGGTGCGCCCGCATGAGATCGAAGACCGTCTTGAGGTCTTGCAGGTGATCTCCTTTGAGACGGCTCTTGACTGCGATGTCGTCAACATAGCATTCGACTGTCTTGAGAAGATGCTGACAGAAAATAGTGCTCATAGCTCGTTGGTATGTCGCACCAGCGTTCTTCAAGTCGAAGGGCATCACTGTGTAGCAGAAAATGCCCTTTGGAGTCCTGAATGACGTGTGTTTCGTGTCATCGGGGAACATCTTGATCTGGTTGTAGCCCGAATACCCATCCATGAAAGATATGCGTTCGAAACCACATGTGTTGTCGATCATCACGTCAGTGATTGGAAGCAGGAATTCGTCCTTCGGGCAAGCAGAGTTGAGATCCCTGAAATCGATACAAACTCGTATCTTCCCCTTCTTCTTGGTGACAGAGACGACGTTGGCTACCCAATCTGGGTATTGTTCTTCACGGATGAAGCCGCTGGTCAAGAGTTTGTCTACCTCCTGATCGATGGCGTTCATGATGTCCAGACGGAAGCGTCGCTGTTGTTGTTTGATAGGCTTGGCATCAGGTAGGATGTTCAGCCTATACATCACGATCTGGGGATCAAGTTTCGGCATATCTTCGTAGCTCCAGGTGAAGACGTCGATATACTCTTTATCCAGCTGGATTAAAGATTCTCGGTCTTCTCCTTTTAGGCTTTTGTTGATGAAGATGGGTTTGGAAGAAGATCCATCCCCAAGGTCGATCTGCTCGACTTCGTCTTCGGTGAGAGGTTCACGTAATTCAAAATGAGACTCCCACTGTTCTCCTAGGCATTGAGCCCAGGGTTCTTCTTCGAAGAATTATGGCGTTTGGTCTTCGCCTTCATCTTCTTGAGATTGTGCAGAGGTCATGTTAGCTGATAGCACTCTCTTGAAGACTGAACCGATGCTGGTATCAGAATCCCAAGTTGATGCTTCGGACGAGTGAGAATGTTCTGCTTCTTCTGCGTCCAAGCTCTCTGGAGTTGACGGTGGCGTGACATAGCCTATCCCCCGTCGAGTCCGATTATAGTAGTCCTGCGGCTTTCCTTTAGGTGTTGGAAGCCGGAGAGGAAGACGTCGACCCTTGCCATAGTTCAGGCCTTTGTTGCTTTTTAGGCGTAACCCATCTTTTAGATGAGGTATTTTGCCTTGTCCGTATACCGATAGACTTATATTCTGCCGGTATCTGGTTCTGGCTCGAGTGGCGGAAGGTCTTAATGACGCTCAACTTTGCCGAAAATGATGGATTCTTCGTCTCGACTCCGCGGTGGGACTACAGAACAGACCCCTTGGAACGGGACTACTCGATTTACATGATGGATGGTCGTTATTTGTGTTTGCAACGACCGTAGAGCATTATCTAATGTATACATGGCATTCCAATATGGAAGACTAGAATAATTAAAAGACACTCTATTATTGATGAAATACGAGATTTTATCCCGTGGGATTATATTGTCTAGAGAGGGTACGTCTACATCAGCAGAGATATATTACCCTAGCTCTTCATCTATGAGTACTGGGGTTGGATCGGGAGAGTCCACCACAGCTCTGATTCCGGGGTCCGAGAGGATTATGTGGGCCTTCTCTGGCAGCTTGGATTGCGACGGCTTGCCTTTAAGACGCACCTTCAGAGGTGCCTCCACCGTGCCTCCGGTGATTGGTGTCTTCCCTTGTAGTTTTGCCACGAGGGGAGCCGATGTCTGAGGCGGCTTTCCCTTGAGGCGTATCTTCAAAGGAGCTTCAGGAGCAGTTGGTGCTTTCCCGGGTAGCTTGATGTTCATGGGAGGCAACTTCTGAGGCGGTTTGCCTTTGAGTCGGATCTTCAAAGGAGCGTCGGGAGTTGTCTCAGGCTCCATGTCCGGCTCTGCTGCCGTTTCTGCCTCGTCGTCAGCATCATTGGCTTCCTCCCCGTCAGGTGACTTGTACAAGTTGGCATCGGTAAAGTAGGCTTCAATCCCTTCAAAAGGGTCAATGTCCGCGAACTCCGTCCGGATGACGTCATTGGTGGACACATACTTCATACATTGGTAGAGCATGGATGGCACCACCATGTACTCATGCAGCCATGGACGACCCAACAAAAGGTTGTAGTTGACTTCGGCGTCCACGACGTAGCAAGTGACCTCGGTTCTGAGGTTACCGATATGGCACTTTAGTCGTATTTTGCCCAGTAGTTCGCTTTTGCTAGCGTTGAAGCCACTGATTGTTGGGTTGGAGGGCGCCAGTCGGTACATTGGGATCCCCAGTGTTGAGAGTAGCGTCTTCGGGATGATGCTGAGGGACGACCCCGGATCGATCTGAATCCGCTTCACCTTGACTGAACCGATATACCCTGTATAATACAGCGGCCTGTTGTGTCGGTTGTGCTTGAGCAGCATATCTTGTTGGGTGAAGGTTATGTTGGGGATAACCTCATCCGCACAATGACAGTGCGTACACGTAGTTGGGAGATCTTCAGGCTGTTTGACCTGACTGATGAAGGACTCAGCATCCTTCAGGGCTTCACAGAGAGCTTCGCGGGTGTCTTTGGAAAGACGAAGGAGCTCAAACAAAGATAGGCGGGCAGGAGTACTAGCCAGTTGTGCCAGTATGTCGAAGTTGTGGGGCTTGGCTAGCCCCGAAGCATTCTCCTTTCGCAGAGGCCTACCAAAGCGGGCCTCTATCTACTTCTGCTTATTGGCTGCTGGGGGCTTAGACGGGCCCTCCTCCTGGACAGCAGGGACGGTGCAAGGAGGCACCACCTCGACGACAGCTTCGTCGGGTTGGGCGTTCTGTTGTGAACGCGTTTGTACAGGAAGTGCCTCTTCCGCTGAGGAAGAGACCATGCGGCAAGACTTGATCTTCCTGCCTTTAGATTTGGAGGTAGGTCGTACCTCCGGTTGAGTCACCTCAGAGACAAGATCAGGGTGAACCCATAGGATCTCTCTCCGGGATGTGGTGAGTGGGATGAGTCCACTCACGTTGTCACGAGTAGGTGGTAAGTTAACCAACTCTATTGTCGCCTTAGGGATGGGGACGACGCCATCTTGTGCCGTAGTTGGCGGCAAGGTGCCGAACTGGAGTGACACCAGGTTGGCTGACACCGTCTTCTCCTCGTAGTCGACGGAGATTACATCCGCATTGATCATGCGCTGGATGTAATTCTTGAGGACGTAGCAGTCCTTGGTTGGGTGTCCGACAAACCGGTGGTAGTGACAATACCTCGGGTTGTCCACTTTCACAACCTTGTCGGGACGCTTCGGGTCCGGCAGGTTGATCTTGTCACCCTGCTTCAGTATCTCAAAGAGTTGCAGGGTATCTTCATCGTTGAACGAATAAATCTCCTTCGGCCTTGGTGCAAGTGGAGGCTTCTGAGTAGGCGCTGATGCACCTTTTGAGGCATTGACAGTCAACGCCTGTTTTCCCTTCGTCTCTCGTTCGGGGTTGTTGGCTGCAGGCCGTTTTCCCTTGTCCTCAAAGGCAGGGAAACTGACTCCCAGAAGACGAGCATTGGCCGCCTTCTTTTCTGCGGCTTCTGCTTCGATGATCAACGAGCTCCAGTCGGGAGGAGGAGTAGAGTTGAGCCAGAGTTTGACTGCAGGTAGCATGTTCATGCTGCAGGAGGAGAGGAGCGCATGTTCTGGCATACCCGGGGGCAGTCTGAAGCAGGCCTGTCGGAAGCGTTCGATGAACACTCGAACTGTTTCCTTCTTCTTCTGGCGTATCTCTATAAGGGACGCCATTGTCATGTCCTTCCCGCCGTCGTAGAAACGGTCGAGAAAAAGGCACGTCAGGTCGTCGAAGGAAGATATGGAATTGTCGGAGAGGCTGCAGTACCAGTCGTACGCCACTCCCTTCAGTGCCCTGACAAATATGCTGGTAAGTAGCACGTCCTCCTTCGGAAGATGTCCCGTCTGGGACTGGAAGTACATCAGATAGCGACGCGGAGAGTCCTTCCCATCGTATGGTGTCAAGGTTTGTGGTTTATATTTGGGAGGATAAACTACCTTGTTCCATTCGAGGGGATAAGGTTGGGGAATGCCCATCTTCTGGCGCTCCTCTTGTCTCGTCTTGGACTCAAAGCGCTCGCGCAAGTCCCTGATCATCTCGACCACGTCTTCCGTGGAGCTGGGAGTCGGGGAAGGTGGTACCACCTGAAGTTGAGCATTTGAGGGCTCCGATGTCCAAGGTGCTTCGCGGTGATCCGTATCCAAGGATACCCGTTGAAGGGGTACACTTGACTCTCTATTGGCCCCCGGGTCGGGACCGGTAGAAGGTGTCTTGGCCAAAGCTGACCGTATCTCAAATACTGCTTGAGTCAGTGTTTGCATAGAGGCAGAGAGGGTTTTGAGACCTCCCTCTAATGTGTCCATGCGCTGGACGAGGTCTGGTGGTGGCGCATCAGACTCAGAATCACCCCCAGCCATGTATACTGTCATGACACGGCTGGAAGTGGAAGGATCGGTTGAGGCTTCACTCTCGGCCTCACTCTCCTTTAAGGGAGTTGCCTGTCCTGGAGCTTCGTCTTGGCCACCACCAGCTATGTGATCATTCTCGACGGGAGCATCTGCAAGGGCCTGATTACCCTCAGTTCCGTCTTGAAGGACTTCTTCGTCTCTGAGACTCAGATCCGCAGGGGCTAGACTACCCCCAGCTATGTTTTGGAGGACATCTTCGTCCTCGGGAGATTTTTCGTCTTCGGGATGCAGATCCACAGGGGCTAGGCGACCCCCAGTTACATTTGGGAGGTTGACTTCGCCTCGAGGATGAAGATCTTCCCCATCTGTGCTTTGGAAGACACCCTCGTCTTCGGAGGGAGGCTCGACAAGGGTCTGACTACCCCCAGCTTCCTCCAAGATCTTCTTCCTCTTCCGAGTGCCTTCGAACACTCCGGAGGACGAGACAGCTGTCTTGGTCTTCCTCGGCTGGCTCTTGGACAAGGACGAGGAATTGCCAGTCACCTTTCGGGCTGACGAGGAGTTAGAGATCACGTTGCATGAAGCAACCCTTGTCTCTTCTTTTGTTGACACCTTCTTTCCGAGGCGGCGTCGAAGGGGTGTCGACGATTGCAGCCGCTGGAACACTGACTGCCTTGGTGGGACTGCCGCCTTGCAACAGCAGTTGATGGTGACCACATCACAAGTGTGCCCTGTGAGGGGCGCATCGTGCTTGTCAATCGACTCTCCTGGTCGGCGCTTGTGAGTGATCACGTTGCACAAATCGTTGGAGGAGAGTGCCACCTTCACACCCCCTTCAGGCGCATGGCAAGGCCAAGCACCGGGGTGGTCAAGTGAATGCTGCGCCCTCTGATCTAACACCAAACAGGCATCCCGATCAGTAGTGGGGGAACAACATTTAAAGTGACTTGAACGGACCTCGGACGCACAACCAGAGGAGGCGCGGGAGTTCAAGACCACTGGGTTTGCCTTGCTCGACTTGGTTGTGAATGCAATAGATGCGCCCAAGTGAGATAAGGACTTTGAAGGTCGGCTCGTTTCTGGCGCAGAAGCACCTGAGTCGACCTTATACAGCTTACCATCAGCAGTGCGTATGATTGTGAGCACATGCTTCTGGCTTGCTACTGGCATAGCACGTTTAGGGCGCATGGCCCGTGCTGTCTTGGACTTCTTCGTACCAGTCCGCTGGGGCGCATAGTACTCAGAATCCAAATTCTCCTCACCATTACAGCGAGTGAGTCTGTCAAAGACAGAGACCTTCTGTGGTACATCAGAGGTGATGCGCGGGGCATTGGCTGCGCCCCTGCTCCGTCGACGCATCTTCCACGCCTGAGAGGGAGATGGCTGGGGAATGTGGTCGGTCGCACATTTTTCCGAGAGATGCGCTGCACCGGTGGGCACATCTTGGTTGCTGAGGACGTCAGGATCGGTGCATCCCCTTCGGTGGTGGTGCCAGAGGCGTCGACCTTGCGCACCCAGACTCGGCGGGTCTTCTTCGGCTTCGGTAGTCGCTTCGAAGGACTCGTACTGCCTTCAGAGATGAACTCCTCATACGCCTGTTGATTGAGGCGTACGACCAGCATCTTGTGGGAGGAGCCCACCTTCACATCGTCGGATTGTGACACAGCTTTCTCGGTGGAGGAGAAAGAGGTCCCCAGCAGAGTCGCCAGCTTGTTTGCCATTAAAATCTTTTGATTGCAAATTTTAATACAAACAGAACAGTGTTACAATATAGGACTTAGATGTAGTCCTAGGAGTACAGTTTTGTTTATCTGGGTCCCTTGTGCCGATGGAGCGAGTGGTAATGCGTTGACTCCGTTGACGATCTGACGATGGTTATCGGTTCTCTGAAGGTTTGGATTGCTCTGGGTGATGGAGCTTGCTAAGAGGAGGAAGACGTTGAGTGTCTGTATCTGCCTCTCTGGTAGTGCAAAGTCTTTGTCTGTCGATGTATGTTTGCCTCTTTCTGTGTTCGTCCATGGGTGAGAAAGAAATGATCCCTCTATTTATAGCTTTGCAGGCTGGCTGCTCATGCGCGCATATGTAGGATGCGCCTGGACATGGGGGCGCCACATGGTGATTGCTGATGGAAGCGCATGGACGATGCGCCCTGATCGAGGGGTTGAATTCTTCATGCTGCTGTTGTGAGCCGGCACGTAGCAGAGAAGAAGATCTTTCTGCTGCTGAGATCTTGGGTGAGTTGAGTCAAAGGACACGTGTCGTCGACCCGTGGCTCGGAGATCTCGGATTTGATAGGGAATGATCTGGTAGGATGCGCCTAGGATTGGGCACATGAGGAGACTTTGGCTCGTAACCTATAGGAGTCACAAACCATTCGGGGCGTATAGCTTTTGAGGCGCATGCGAGGCTTCAGTAGTGACGTTACTCCTGTCTTTTAGGATCAAAAAGAAGTCTAGGGTGCATGGCTTTTGAGGCGCATGCAGATTTGGGCGCATGGCTGCGGGGGCGCATGCGAGATGATTGGGTGGCCACGTGGCAGTAGCCGTCGGAGGACAGTAATGATGATGCTGATGTTGGCGACGCTTTGTCTTCTGAAAAAGCCTGTTCAGACTTCGGGAGGCGTGCTGCCAACTCTGTCAGTTCAGCATTTAATGTTTGTTTTTGACATTCAATGGACAACTGAGTGGGCGCATCGATCGGCGTTCCACTAGGCATATGGGGACGCATGGGGGCGCATCCCCTATGAGGCGCTTGGTGCTGAAGGGCGCGTCTGTGTGATGCGCTTGATGTTGAAGGGCGCGTCTGTGTGATGCGTGGTCTGGCCGGCACATCCGCTTCGTGACACGTCTTTAATGGGGCGACTGTTACGTTCTTCGAGTGCTTTAAATAGCCATTTTGACTTGGCTAAATTTGAAGCGTCCGGTTCATCTATTTAATGCAAATTCATTGCACAGGATTCGGAGAGCCATCCACTTGGCGCATGGGTTTGATTTGCCCGACCTATAAATAGTGGCATGGAGAGAGTTTGCTTCTCGTTCTCTCACGTTCTTCCGACATGAACTTGTTTACTCGGATGCATTCTGTCGACGAGATACTCCCGAGGGTGAAGATGCGACGCAATGTCTTCATTGATGCACTTGAAGGTGACTGTTACATCCAAAAGTCGGGGTCGAGGGCTTTCGATGCAGGCGGAAGGTGCCTGTTGCATCCAAAGATCGGGATGCTCGAGCCTCGTCTCCGTTATTCCGGAAGAGCTGCAGATCGAAATTGCGGTGCTGCAGCTTTGGGGGCTCTTTCTTCCTTCAAAGTCGGTCTTGCCCACTCTGGTTGTGTTGAAAGCTGCTCCTTTAGCCGCGGTTTCGATTGCGGTCTTCCCTGGTCTTTGGAGGCTCTTTCGAAGCCTCCTCTGGCCACAGGTTGGCTTGCGGTGCTCCTCTCTTCCTCGGTTTGGGGAGCTTTTCCTCCAACTAGAGGGTTGATTGCCACCCTCGCTCTGCTCAATAAATGCTTTATTAGTCGAAGCATTTAGACGGCGGTGAGCCTGGCTGGAAGAGTGGCACATAACTGGGCTACTGAAGTGATGCACGTAACTGAGGATGCACATAACTGAGCTGCTGAAAAGGACGTGCCCTGCTGAGGGCGCATGGTGGGATGCGCCCTGCTGAGGGCGCATGGTGGCTGCTGCGCCTGATCAAGAGCGCATGATGATCGCCGTGCCTGGCTGTAGACAGGGTCTTTTTCTTTTTGTGGAAGTTCTCCTTTGTACAACCTTTTCTGGACATGTAATAGACTTTTATATGTAATAAAAAGTCCTCTTTCAATGTCTATATTTGTTGTTTTGCTGTGTGGAGTACTTTGTCCGAGCTCTCTGGCGCATGTAGTGTCTGGCGCATAGGTTTTCTGATCATGAAAATCCATGCTTCTACACTCTCAAAAGGGAACTTCGCTAGGATATGTGTAGAACTGGATCTGTCCACAGACCTCCCCAATCACATCGAGCTTCAACTCGAAGGTAGTTCTCACACCCAGGCGCTGGTGTATGACAACAATATTATTTACTGTAAGCACTGTTAGATGAGAGGCCACCTAACCAAGTACTGCCACAAAGCACATCCATAACTGAAGAAGCCGCCCACCAAGAAAATACATGGCTTCAAGGAGGCTCAAGGTCACCCCCCAGCCCCCACCCCAACTCTTCCCAACTCTCAGAGCCTTTCCGCAGATAGCGAGGCTTCCCCCAACCCACTCAGGAAATTATGCCCTTTCACACCCAACCCATTCCGGGAATGGCTACTACCGCTAACAAGGACATACACCTCTACAAATCCTTCAGTATTCTCGCCCTTTCAGAAGACACACCCCCAGAGGAGGGTAATCAGAGCTCAGATAAGCTCCCCATCGTAGAGGTCCCAGAGAGGTGGGTTAGTGAGAAGAAAGAACCCCCCCCCCCCAATTCAGAATCGGAGAAGATCGAACTCATTCCACCCTCATAGGTCGTCCTCGCCATTTTGGGCGCAGACTCGGCTAGTAGGCTCCAGCTAGCTAAAGATGCTGGTTTCTTGGACCCCACGAACCCACTATGCGCGCTAAGAGAGCTCGAGGCAGAAGCCCTGACCCAGGAGCTAGACTCCGACATTCAAACAAACGGACAGTGTCAAGAATCGGAGAACCCGGCCTCAGCCACCCAGAAAGGACATAGTAAACCTCACAACAGAAAGAAAAAATAGGCCAAAAAGCAAACGGTCATGACGACGAGATCAGCCGCGAAGCTACACAACCCCCCAACCCCCACCCCTCTAAATGCTTAACATTCTTTCGTAGAACGTTCGGGGTCTTGCTAACAAACCCACCATGAACAGACTGATCAGCCTCAAGAAAATCTACCACATAGACATCTTAGTCATCATAGAACCCAAAATCCCCCCAAAAAAACTCAAAGCCATCAAACTCAAACTTGGCTTCCCGGCAGCGGTTGCAGGGTGCAACAACATCTGGATATTCTTCGGCACCGACATCAATTTTGGCTCAATCCAAGACTCCAGACAGGCTCTCTCATGTTGGTTTGAACACCCCACCCTCAAGAATCGTTCTCTTTTAACAGCCGTACATGGCAGTTATGACATTCACGAGCGCAAGGAGCTTTGGAACACTCTGTCGGTCCCTCACCATCATCACAGCAACCTCCCTTGGATATGTGTCGGAGACTTCAACACTATTTCTTGCAGAGAGGAGAAGTCGGGTGGACGTCCCCCCACCAGTTAGCCATGAACGACTTCAAAACCTTCATATTCAACACTCACATGTCCCCCTTCCTTTCACAGGCAACGAGTTCACTTGGTGCAACGTGCAGGAAGGTGCCAGACGTCAGTATTCCCGTCTGGACAGAGCCCTAGTCAACAATCGCTGGTCTGATACGAGCCTGATCTCTAACCTTTTCCACCTCAATACTACCGAATTGGATCACTCTCCCCTTCTTATAGAGATCAGCAGCAACCCCAACCCGATCAAGAAAGCGTTCCGGTTCCAGGACTTCTGGAGCTTCTACCCGCAATTCAGGAACATAGTCGCTACCAATTGGGGAGCATCCTTAAAACCAGACCCTCTTAAAAGGGTTGCCGCCAAGCTCAAAGCCACCAAAAGAGTGCTGGCTATCTGGAGCAAAAATACTTTTGGCAATATTTTTCAGGAAATCAAAAAAGCGGAAGACGATCTGACCAGGGCAGAGGTCCTGTTCACCTCGAACAGGTCGCAGGAGGCACGTGCCACGCTTCACCTTACCAAGGCCATCCTCAAATCTTGGCTGAAGGTCGAAACAGAATTCTGGAAGCAGAAAGCCGGGCTGGCATGGGACACTGAAGGAGACAGAAATTTTGCTTTCTTCCATTCCTGCGTCAGAGGTCAGAGACAACAACTGAATCTGCACCAAATAGAAGGCGACAATGGCAATCTCCTGACCGATCAAAGGAGCATTCAAGAGGCCACCGCCACTTTCTACACCAAATTATTCACCAAAGACCCCATCTTCAAAGACGTCGATCTCCTGTCCAATATCTCCAACATGATCTGCGACAGAGAGAACGAGCAGCTCCAGATCCCCCCAACAGCTGAAGAAGTCAAGGCGACAGTGTGGGCTCTGAACGAGCACAGCGCTCCCAGTCCCAACAGTTTCTTCGGGGTATTATTCCACACCTGCTGGGACATCATCGCCAACGACTTCCTAGAAGCGGCTATAATATTCTTCCAGGGAGCCAGGTACCCCAAGTCCATCTCTTGCGCCAACCTAATCCTCATCCCCAAAAAAGACAACCCGGAGACCTTCAAGGACTTCCGCTCTATTAGCCTGTGCACCTTCACCAATAATATATAGTTTCCAAGATTATCGCTACTCGCATGTCCACGCTCCTACCCAAGATAATCTCAGAAGAACAAAGTGGTTTCATCCAAGGGCGTAACATCACTGATAACATCCTTCTAGCTCAAGAGATGATCACATGCTTGAAATTCCCCTCTATAGGAGGGAACATGGCCATCAAGCTAGATGGAGAAAGCTTATGACTGACTGAACTGGCAATTCATGATTTGGGTGCTCAAGGCCTTTAGTTTCTCAGACGCGTGGATAGACGTCCTCTAAAGATCCATCAGCAATTCATGGTTCTCCACCATCATCAACGGACAGGCTACAGGATTCTTCAAAGCGAGCCGAGGGGTCAGGCAGGGAAACCCTCTCTCAGCCACCATCTTCATTATTACGGCCGAAGTTCTCAGCAAAAATCTGAACAGCCTAGCGGATACCACCAGATTCCACTACTTTTATACCACCACCGGCTGCCCTCTGATCTCGCACCTGGCATACGCTGACGACATTCTTATCTTCTCGACGGGAGACATAGGGTCGGTTGACATGGTTCACAGAACGATTCAGTGATATACCAGATGCTCAGGGCAACGGGTGAACTCCAACAAAAGCGTCATCTACACCCACCACAAAGCCAACAGAAACCACTATGCGACTCTCATCAACCTGACTTCCTATGCAATAGCATACCCGCCATTTACCTACCTCGGATGCCCGCTGGTTTACGGGAAGTCTAATACGGGCATATTCGAAGGGCTGGTCAGAAAAGTGCGTAGAAAAATCCAAGGATGGCACAACGCTACCCTTTCACCGGGAAGCAAGATGATTCTGATCAAGCATGTGCTTTCCTCCGTCCCCATATACACCCTGGCGGTTTGCTCCCCCCCCCCCCCCCGAAGAAGGTCTTATCATCGCTAGAGTCCCTCCTCTCAAACTTCTTCTGGGGCCACAGCGATGGCACATACAAGCACCACTGGGCCAGCTAGGACACCATGGCCAAGCCCACCAGCGACGGCGGGCTGGGTTTCTGCAGATTAGCGCACATTGTTGATGCTATGTCCATGAAGTTGTGGTGGAAGGTCAGAACAGAGAACTCGATCTGGGCTCGCTTCATGAAAGCCAGATACTATCCTCAATCTAACCCACTGATGGTTACGGCTAACAGTAGAGCATCGACGAATTGGCATCGCATTCTTCTTGGTTGTAACCTCGCGGAGCCCTTGATGGTCAGAGACAACTTAGGAGCGCTGCGGTGGTCACCGAACGAAGATGGCAAGTTCACTCTAGCTACGGCCAGAATAGCGGCTAGAAGAGTCAGTGTGCCTTCCCCGTTCACCGCCCTATACTGGCAGTCATGTATTCCCAACAAATGGTCGATCCACATTTGGAGAGCTCAGCGTAGAAAGCTCCCCACAAACGATTCCCTCACCTCCATCGGATACAGTCTTGCGTCGAGATGCCACTGTTGTACCTCCCCCAAGGCAGAATCCGCAGATCACGCCCTTCACTCCGGATATCTAGCCTCTCAGTTGTGGTCCAACCTATCCAGCAGATGCCACCACAACCAACAGAACGGAAGCTTCAACGATATCCTTGTCAAGTGGAGTTTCTCCCACGGACACCAGATCGTAGCGGCCGCCGGTATCTAAATTTTATGGAAGAATAGGAATAAGTACAGATATGAAGGACGCCAACTTAGTTCCTCCCAGATTTTCAGAGAGGTTCTCAGATAGATTAGCAAAGTCAGCATACACACTCTCACTCTAAGAGCAGCTTTTGGTGAATATTTTATTAACTTTTGTTCCGGTCCAGTTGGCTCCATCGTTGGCCGGTATTTTTGTTTTTCCTTTCTGTTAGAGCGTGAAACGCTCGTTTGTATAGGCTTCGCCATTTTGCGCCTGATACATCTATAAAGTTACTTATTTTTTCATATATATATATATATATATATATATATATATATATATATATATATATATATATATATATAATATATATATATATATATATATTTGTGAGAGTATATATAGGAGTTTAGATTTATGTATATATGAGATATACATATGTGGGCTATAGGTATTTTAAGTTTGAGAGTTAGTTATATTGGGGGTTTGCATATGAGTATAGGCTATATGAGTTATCATGTGGGTACTAAGTTCAGTTTCTAATATCTATTTCAGTTGTGTTTATGGGTGTTGGTGAGGATATGAGAGTTATAGGAAATGCACATATGTATCATATGTGAGAGGTAGGTAATAGTGTGTGTGTGTGTGTGTATATATATATATATATATATATATATAAGCTTGAGAGTTATATGTATATAGGTTATGTATACCTATGGGCTATGGGTATTGAGTATGAGGGCTTAACTTCATATATAGTTGATATATATATGTTTAGATATGTGGTATGTATATGATTTCTATCTAGTATCTTGGTATCCTAGTCTACCTTGAGATAGACTATAGTTTGACCTAGAAATTGACCTAATAGGCCTATATGAGTATGTTAACTAGAGTTTGACCAAACCCTAGACAGTTGACCTAGTTAGCTTAGATGTTGACCTAGTTTGACTAGAAGGTTGACCAGAGTTGACCAAGAGTTGATTTTGACCTAGAATCATGTAGAATGCATTGTAAACTTCATTTATCATATATTGAACACTTTGTAACCCGTGTTGCTCTAAATAGGACTCAGTTACTCCGGTTCGGACATCTGTATTTACTAGTCGCTCAGGATATCAAGCAAGTACATGTTTTGATTGTTTCATACTTGCTAGGACTTATATTCTTGCTCTAGACTACTTTACTTGATGTTGTCACGTTTTTATCATGGATTGGTACTATATGGATCCTTTTATGAGATGTTATCCCCCTCGGGTGCATCGGATACTTCATGTCATGTGCTTTTCACGTACATCATGTATTTCTTGTACTCTCATTATTCATATACACTCATGTGCTCTTATGTACTCTCATGTTCACATGTTCTTCATGTATAAAACCATTATGTACATAACATAACTTGACTAGATCCTTGTGTATTGATTGGGGACAGGAGAGTAGAAGTGGTTATATGATCAATTTTAAAGTAGGTAGTCATGTGCAACTCTGTAACTTAGTCATGTACAAATCAAGCCGGTTACATAACCATCTTGTGCTCTCAATCACTTAGTCACTTACTATTCTTACTTTCCATATATATATTTTATGTTTTCATATATCTCTCTTACTATTCATATACATCTCTTACAGCGTTTCATGTATTTTATTCTATTGTTTGTTTTACATTTTCTGCCATGATATGAACTGCGTGGGAGTTATGTATTCGCTCATGCACTGACTGGACCTATTGTAAATATTAAAGAGGACGAAGAGGAGTTCCCCACCTATTACGGAGCTGGTATAGATGACACTTGTGACCTGGACCCTCAGGAGGATCTAGCTTGCGCTGAGGATGCTATCCTATTGCCTAGGATAGACGGCTAGGCTTATCTTATCTTAATTTTTGTTGTCATTTCATGAGATATATTATTCAGATGTTAGGATTTTGTGTTTTTAAACACTTAGACTTATTTCTTCTGGTTGTATGGCATTATTTGATTTTATATTTATCTTATCATGCTATTTATCCATCTTAGATTTGTGATTGAGTTGTACCTTCTATTTTGTCCTTCGATTGGAGAGTATATTCTGTACAGGTACATTTATACTGTGTTAGATGTTATGACTTAGGATAGCGTTCTACCGCCGATACTGTGGCATAGGCTGGACGTACCCACGTCTCGTGCCCCTACACCGGATGCGGATCATGACACATTTTTAGTGGTGGCCCATGCAGGTCAAGAGTTCTGAGTTACATCTCAGTTCGTGGTGGTACTCGAACTAGAGTATCACTACAACCTGCAGTAGGATATAGGATATAAGTATTAAGGTACTCAATCATATTTAGAAAAAACTCTTATCTAATTTCTGGCATCTAAATTCTTGCTGCTAATTGCCTTATTTTGAAATAAACTGTCCTCCTTTGATTATATCGCTTCCTGCTCAGTATTGATTTTCTTGTTTGATCTATCTTCAGGATGGTGGAGACACGGTCACATCGCTCCGGTCCAGGAGATACCACTGAGAGGTCTGCCACCTCTCGTTCGATTCAGTAGGGCAATGGGACCGCAGCTCCCCTCGTTTCTACTCATGTAGGAGCGTCTGCAGCATTTGGGGGTACACCTCTACCTGTCCGAAGGCCTACCCCAGTTATTCTAGACATACTTCAGCCGCAGCCACCTCCGGGATCAGTCGATACAGCACAGTTATTTGGCTTCTTCAGAGAGATAATGGAGGCTTAGCAGTACCAGTCTTCTGATATGAGGCAGGACATAGACAACGCCCATCAGCTTGCCATGACAGCAGTAGAGAGGACGACTGCCTACCGCAGGAAGGCTAGGGAGGCCAGATACAGCAGCCGAAGATTGGAAGCATATTAGATTTCTAGAAGATACGACCTAGAGACTTCAGGGGTACGGAGGGTATCCTGTATGCTGACGATTGGATCGAGCATATTGAAGAGATCTTTTGTCTTGTACTGATTTTGCACATCATCCCTTCGAAGATACCCGGATTGGATCTGCCGTACACCAGCGGGCATCCTAGGTAGGAGAACGAAGGATATGCTACTAAGAAGGAAGTGATGTTAGAGAGTAAAGCAGAGTGGTTTCTGTTGGCCTTATGGTGTGTGTTGATGACGCTCTCGCTGGCGTTGATGCGTTGTCCAGAGCATTTGGTGTATCTCGCTAGGGTGTTGTGAACCACCTCCATGGACCCCACATAACTGGAGGAGAAAATGAGGATGTTATTAGCGTAGGCCAGGTGGGTGATGATCGAACATTCGGTGGCGGTGTGGAATTGTTAGAAGCGGGGAGTGTCCACCATCCTTTGAGATTTTTGCTAAGAGCTTCTGCGACAATGATGAAGATGGTAGACGATAGAGGGTCACCCTGCCTGACACCTCTGATCAATTTGAAAAAGCCCTCAACTTGGTCGTTGATGACCGTGGAGAACCAAGAGTTGTTGATGGATCTGAACACGATATCGATCCAGGTTTTTGAGAACCCGAAAGCCCTGAAAACCCAAATCATGAACTGCCAGTCCAATCGGTCATATGCTTTTTCTATGTCCAGCTTGATGGCAATGTTCCCGCCCCTTGTCGGGAATTTCATGCACGTGATCATCACCTGAGCCAGCAGGATGTTGTCTAATATGTTTCGGCCGACAACAAAGCCGCTTTGCTCTTCGAATATGATCTTAGGGAGAATTTCGGACATGCGATTGGCGATGATCTTCGATATAATTTTGTTAGTGAAAGTACACAGGCTGATAGGGAAGAAGTCTTTGAACATCTCCGAGTTCTCCTTCTTGGGGATGAGGATGAGGATGAGGTTGGCGCAAGAAATCGATCTGGGATATCTCGCTCCTGGAAAGAAAGCGGTACCCACCTTAAGAAAATCAGGTTCGATAATGTCCCAACAAGATCTGAAGAAGACCTAGAGAATCCGTCCGGACCAGGAGCACTGTGCTCGTTCAGAGCCCAAACTGCGGATTTGAATTCCTCCGTCGTGGAGGAGGCGGAGCAGCTGGGTGTTGTTGGATTCGTCAATCAGGCGGGGGACCTTCGCAAGGAAGTCCTCTTCTTTGATAATGGCTTCTTTAGAGAATAATTGGGAATAGTAGTTGGCAGCGGCAGCTTGGATACTCCGTTGGTCTTTGAGAAGGAGCCCGCTCAAGTCGGTGATTTGGTGAAGGATGAGTTGTTGTCTGCGTCCCTTGACACAGGAGTGGAAGTAGGTAGAGTTTATGTCCCCTTTAATATCCCAAGTGAGCCTGGCTTTTTGTTTCCAAAATTCTATTTCCACTTTCAGTCAGAATTTGAGTAGCACCCTGATGAGGTTGAGGGAGCAACAAGCCGACGGTGATCTGTCAGACTTGTAAAGAATCTCCGCACGAGTGACGTCGTCCTCCACCGTTTGCACTGCTTGGAAAATATTGCCAAATGTATTCTTACTCCAGGCCGTGAGTGCTTCGACCGGGTATTCCAAGCTGTTGCCACTGTGTTCCTGAATTATGGGTGATGGCTCCAGAAGTTGAGAAAATGAAAGGCTTTCTTGATCTGGTTGTGTAACCCCACTTTTTTGACATTTTTAAATTTTAGTATTTTCCTTGTATTTTAGAAATTTAGAAATAATTATTTCAGTTTATGGATTAGTAATTTTTGATTATTCATGATCTCTTTATAATTTTATGGAAGAAATTTTGTTTATTAAATATTGTTATTTGAGGAGATGTTCTAACAACCTCTCTAACTAACCATAACCAATTTCTAACAACTTTTATAACAAAAACATGTAATTAAGTATTTGTTGGAGGTTATTTGCAAATAACCAATTCTATTCTCAGTTTTTATATATTCTGAAAGGAGAGAGAATGTGAGTCATTCACTCTCATTTTCTCTGTGGAGAGCTGAGGAAGCTCTTTCCCTCTTCCTTCTCCCCAATTCATTCCAGAGCCAAACCCCTTTTCTCCCCAATTCCTTTTATCCCCAAAATTAACCCTAACCCTAATTTTTAGTGATCGGGAGCCATGGCAAGGGTCCTCACTACGGCGAGCATCGGCGACAACTTTTCTCCTTGGCGTGCGAGTCAACGACGACGAAATCTAACCGAGCTACATCGGCGATTCCTTCTTCTCTTGTGGTGGCGGCATGGAGATCGTCATCCTCGACACAAGCTCGCCACCGACGACTAGGCGTCGGCCTTCATCAGTGTCACGCCCCAGAACCAGAATACTGGAGAGCGGAGGCGTACATAGCCAGCTACGTATATTGAAGTGCAACCCACCTCGCTATACGGTCACGGCTGTCTAGATACATGAGGGTTTAACTACAAGCCAACAGTCTTCTATGGTCATGAACAAGCCTATTGTCTCAATCACAAGCAAGTAATAGTAGTTACAAGATGTCAGAGCACCAAATATATAATAGCAAGGCGTCCCATACATTACATATTGGATGATCATGAAGCTAGTCGTACAAAATGTCAGGACTAGCAAGAGTTTTAGTCAATACATGATCAACCCTAGGATTTGTCAATCATGTTACAGCCCGTAGGCAGACAGTAAGTAAAGATGCAACCGAGCTAACACGTGCTCGTCGGCTAAACGCCTCAAAAGAATAATTTTACAAATAGAGTGGGAGGACAAAAGAAACCCACTCGTTGCCCTGGTTACGCCTGGTGGTCACCATCGGGCTGGATAGTAGGTAGATCCTCTGGTGCTGCTCCGATATCTGGCCACACAAAACCAGCTGGGTCAGACCCCAGAAAGAGCAAGTGCCACAAAGGAGGCTTCACTTAGGAACTGAAACCAGCATATCACAATTAAGTAGTAAAGGTAATTAAAAGATAGTGATAATAGCTAAGATAACAATAATATATTGAACACGGAGAAACCATTCAAGTAGCCAGACTGCAACCCTTAAACCAAACAAGGACCGGGGTTGCAATCCTTCGCCTGAATAGAAACCCGCCTCAATTACTATTGATAAGGTAACAAGACAATAAACGAAGAGAGGACGCAGAACTGCTCCGGAAGCCAGGTTACAACCCTTAAACCAAACAAGGACCGGGGTTGTAACCCTTCGCCTGAACAGAACTGGACCCCTGATCTTTATTGTTAAGGCCAGTATAAATAATCATGGTATTGAAGTAAAGGTAAAACATGACGAGCATGACAGGGGGTTGCAATAAGACAATAAACGAAGAGAGGACACAGAACTGCTCTGGGAGCCAGGTTACAACCCTTAAACCAAACAAGGACCGGGGTAGTAACCCTTCGCCTGAACAGAACTGGACCCCTGATCTTTATTGTTAAGGCGGGCACAATAAGCAGGACGATATATGATAAGATAGCCATGGAACTATTCAGATAGCCAAGTTATAACCCTTAAACCAAACAAGGACCGGGGTTGTAACCCTTCATCTGAACAGAACTTGGTATCCCATCATTTATCGATACAAGAATCATGTCCTGATACAATCTTGTACAGGATCAGGATAAGACTAAGCTGGAATAAACTTCATCCAATCAATCACGGCCAATCAAGAGTACGGCTTGATACTTTTAACTAACTAGGGTTATCACAGGCCTAGTTACTAGCAAGATGCAATGAGATTATCCCAACAGCCACAAGCCCTGCAGACCATCCGGTTATCCGGGTCGAATGTCCGTTATGAAGAATGCAACACGTGACTGTGTGCTGGAAATGTGCCCTACTCGTCGGTAGGCTACAAGTCCACTTAATGCGCCCAGATAACGGGATTGCCTGTAGCTGGGAATCTCTTCATGACTACTGAATCATTCTAGTTAATTAGCCTTAGTCAATTTCAGTAGGCACCCCTGACCGTGGTACTCAGGGGTCCCCATCCTAGACATGATGCAAGACAGTACTGGTTTATATGTACAAACGCAATCGTCCACGGTGTCCAGACCTTTCATACTTGTCATATCAGTTTACTTGTCAAGAGTGCGCCACCGCGGGCCACTATCGTGTTCTATTCTTACATTATCATGAATAAGAAAGATTGTATAAAATAACTAATAACATATTCTTGAAGTCAAGGAAAAGATCTACAACTTTCATGTTTTGAGCTTTTCAAGATTCTAGCTACAAAACAACTTAAACAGGCAAAAATAGTAAATTCCTGCACAATCGGCGCATGGGATTCCTGCACGAATCGGCGCATGGGATTCCTGCACAAATCGGCGCATGGGATTTCTGCACAAATCGGCGTATGAGATTCCTGCACGAATCGGCGCATGGGATTCCTGCACAAATCGGCGCATGAGATCCCTGCACGAATCGGCGCATGGGATTCCTGCACAAATCGGCGCATGAGATTCCTGCACGAATCGGCGCATGGGATTTCTGCACAAATCGGCGCATGAGATCCCTGCACGAATTGGCGCATGGGATTCCTGCACAAATCGGCGCATGAGATTCCTGCACAAATTGGCGCATGGGATTCCTGCGCGAATCGGCGCATGGGATTCCTGCACCAATCGGCGCATGAGAAACTCACGTTGCGTCTTCAATACATGCGCGTAAGAAACCTACGCGCATGATACGCTCGGAGTTAAGGAATGCGTTACCGGGACTTCACGGCGCATGGCCTCCCGGCGCATGGCCTCCCGGGCGCATGAGGTTCCCGGCGCATGGGATTCATCGTCCCCAAACAGCAAGTTCAGCCATGAAAGTTCCGAAAACTTGTAATGGTCATAACTTACTCATCCGGAGTCGAAATCAAGCGAAACAAAAGCCAAAACTGAATAAAATTGAATTCTCTACAACACAGAACCATTAGTTTTCAAAAATAACCAAGTTTTAGAGATCAAAACCAAGAAAAATAAACAAGAAGGAACTTAAAACTTAGATCTACAAAATATAACCATCAAAACCGAAAACTTCCAGTTCTAAAGAGGCTTAGAATCTAGTAAGGAAGAGAATGGAACAATAAAACATGAGATCCATCATGAAGCAAGTTTGCACTTGCCTAAGCTCTCTCTCTCTCTCCTTCCTGGTAGGTGTAGAAGTAAATGTGGAGAAGAAGAAGAATAATAAAGAGAGAGAATGAAGGAATGGGTTAATAAAGGAGGGTGGTGGTGGTAGGTGGGGGGGTTTTCTTTTGGTTCATGATGAACCCAAAAGCAAACCAAACCAAGCTAAGCCGAACCAAGCTATGCCATATCCAATGATATGCCAAAATAACCATGCAGGAAAATACGCAATACGAGTCAAGAATACGTACACGTATACCATGATACGTAATACGAACTACAGGCATTACAACTCTACCCACCTTAAAAGAATTCCGTCCTCGAAATTTAATCAAGAGGCTAGGATTGCAAGGACAGGCTATACTAATCGTAAGCTATAACAAGCAGTCTATCATGTAGTCATTTATTCAAGCAAGGAATTGAAAGCATAAGGCATAAGGAAGACATTATACCTTACGAGTCAAACAGGTCGGGATATCGCGATCGGATATCATCCTCACGCTCCCACGTTGACTCACCCAAAGAGTGATGACCCCAAGCAACACGGACTAAACTAATAGTCTTGTTCTTAAGTATCTTCTCTCTCCGGTCCAATATAGACACGGGCCTCTCCTCATACGAAAGGTTGGTACCAACAACCAATTTCGAATGATCCAGGATGTGGCTCGGGTCCGGGATATACCGTCGTAGTTGAGATACATGGAATACGTCATGCACCTCACGTAGCGACGGTGGAAGAGCGAGACGATAGGATACATCACCTACTCGCTCCAGAATATCGAACGGGCCTATATACCTAGGACTAAGCTTTCCCCGTACGCCGAAACGAATGACACCACGGTTAGGCGAAATCCTCAGGAATACATGGTCGCCGACCGAGAATTCAAGGGGTCGCCAATGGGAATCTGCCCAATGACGCTGGCGATCTTGGGCAACTCGAAGATGATCTCTGACTCTCCTGACCACTTCAACGGTCTGAGCAATCATTTCTGGACCGAGCATCTGCCTCTCTCCAACATCATCCCAGGCTAGCGGGGATCGATACTTCCTACCATACAATGCCTCGAACGGAGCCATCTGGATACTGGCTTGAAAACTATTGTTGTACGAGAACTCTACCAGGTGCAGGTGATCTTCCCACGATCCACCGAAGTCGAGCGTACAAGATCTCAACATATCCTCGAGAGTCTGGATCGTGCGTTCTGACTGGCCATCAGTCTGCGGATGATAAGCGGAGCTGAACTGGAGGCGGGTTCCCAAACTCTCTTGTAGGCTACGCCAAAAATGCGACGTAAATCTGGAATCTCTGTCCGAGGTGATACTGACTGGTACTCCATGAAGCCTGACGATCCGCCTGAGGTACATCTCTGCTAGCTGAGCCGTCGACTGACCAACTCTGAACGGGAGAAAGTGAGCCACCTTCGTGAGCCTGTCTATGACAACCCAAATAGCGTCTCTGCTCGCCGGGGATCTAGGCAATCCAGTCACAAAATCCATGGTTACATGCTCCCATTTCCACTCGAGAATCGGCAATGGTTGAAGTAGTCCAGCTGGTCTCTGATGTTCAGCCTTAACTTGTTGGCAGACTAAACAACGAGAGACAAACCGGGCTATCTCCCTCTTCATGCCATTCCACCAAAAGTGCTGGCGGATATCACGGTACATCTTCGTGCCACCGGGATGAATGGAATACTGCGAACTGTGAGCTTCCGTCATGATCTCCTGTCTGATATCTCCACTGGGTACACAAAGACGCTTACCATGTCGAAGTGTACCGTCTTCATGGATACGTAACTCTGGTCTTCGTCCCGCCTCACACTCTGCTCTAAGTCGCTGAAGCTTGGAATCTGCTGACTGCGCCATCCGGATCCTCTCGACTATAGTGGACTGAACTTGTATGCTGGCCATCAATGCCACACTGGAAGGAAGGACAACTTCTATACCCATCTTCTGAAGATCGGCTAACAGTTCTGGTTGCGCTGTCAGGAAATAAACTCCGGCTCTCCTGCTCAATGCATCTGCAACAACGTTGGCCTTCCCTGGGTGATACTACAGGTTGACATCATAATCCACAAGCAGCTCTAGCCATCTCCTCTGACGCATGTTAAGGTCCTTCTGGGTGAAAACATACTTCAGACTCTTGTGGTCGGTGAAGATCTCCACCCTATCTCCGTACAAGTAGTGCCTCCACAACTTAAGTGCAAACACTACTGCTGCCAGCTCCAAGTCATGGGTTGGGTAATTTCTCTCATGATCACGAAGTTGTCGCGACGCATAGGCTATTACCTTCCCATGCTGCATCAGAACACATCCTAAACCTCTGCCCGAAGCATCACAATACACTGAGAATCCTCCAGTTCCATCTGGAAGCGTGAGAATAGGAGCCGTCATCAAGCCTCGCTTCAACTTCTCAAAAGAATCCTGACATTCTGCTGTCCAAGCAAACTGCACATCCTTGCGGGTCAACTGGGTCAATGGCACAGAAATTCGAGCAAAGTCTAAAACAAATCGCCGGTAGTAGCCGGCCAATCCAAGAAAACTGCGAACTTCTGCAACTGTGCTAGGTACTGGCCATGTTTCAATGGCCATGATCTTCTGGGGATCCACTTCTACTCCTCCTCGGGTGATGATATGGCCCAAGTACGAAATACGATCGAGCCAGAACTCGCATTTATTAAACTTGGCATACAACTGGTGCTCTCTGAGAATCTGGAGGACAATTCTGAGATGATGCTCATGCTCCGCCTCACTCTTATTGTAGACCAGGATGTCGTCTAGGAACACAATCACGAACTTATCCAAATAAGGCATGAAGATACGATTCATGAGATCCATGAATACTGCCGGCGCATTGGTTGCTCCAAATGGCATCACAAGGAACTTCCAATGCCCATATCTCGATCTGAACGCTGTCTTCGGGATGTCCTGCTCTCTGACTCTGATCTGATGGTATCCTGACCGTAAGTCGATCTTCGAGAATACTGCTGCCCCCTTGAGTTGATCAAACAAGTCATCTATCCTCGGGAGAGGGTATCTGTTCTTGATTGTCACTGAGTTCAAGGTACGATAATCAACACACAATCTGGACGTACCATCCTTTTTTTTCACAAGAAGCATCGGGGCTCCCCAAGGTGATCCACTAGCACGAATGAACCCCTTGGTTCTGAGTTCTTCAATCATCTTGTATAATATCTCTAGCTCTGACGGCGCCATCCTGTAGACTCTCTCTGACACTGGGGCTGTTCCGGGAATCAAGTCGATGGTAAACTCGATCTCTCGCTCTGGCGGCATCCCTGGAAGCTCTTCTGGGAAAACATCTGGAAACTCTTCGACTATCCGAGGCAACTGTACTGCTGCTACTGCCATCCGCAATACTGGAGGAGAAGGTTCAACTTCGCCTCGGGAGAAGGAAAACTCTGGCTCGCCTGGAATGCTAAAAACAACCCTGCCAATGTGGCAGTCTATCCTAGCATACTGGTCCCTCAACCAATCCATCCCTAAGACCACATCATAATCGGCCATCGGAAACTCTATTAATCTAGCAGAGAATTCTCTACCGCTAACTACGATCCGACACGAGGAAAACACTCTATCTACTCCCACAAGTCCGTTACCAGTAAGTATATTGAGCCTTACTGATAATGACTCGGGCTCCAATCCTACCAGTGTCGCAAATCGTGCAGACATAAATGAATGTGAGGCACCAGAATCAAATAATACTGAAGCTGGAAAGGTGTTGACGAGAATAGTACCTGCCACCACCTCACCTGGTGCTATTCCTTTCTCTCCCATGGTCAAAGCCAGCACTTGACCATGTCCTCTGGGTGCGGGTCCCCTCTGCTAAAAATTCCTCTGCCTGCTCTGGATCAAGGCTTGGGCTTGGGCATACTGCTGCGGTCTCTGCTGCTGGAATGCCTGGGCCTGCGTCGGCAATGGCCTCGAGAACGGGTACTGTAGCTGCTGCTGCTGCTGGATTGGTGCTGGTCCTCTAACTGAAGGACTAGAGAAGGCGGATGAACTCCCTCTGTTCGGGCAATTCCCAATCCTGTGGTCTGGGGCACCACAAACCAAGCACAAACCTTGTGCTCTGCGACACTCTGATACCACATGCCCTGGCTTCCCGCAGTGTGAACATCCCACTGCGGAAGACTGCTTCTGCTTCTGCTGCTGAGGGTACGTCGGGGTAGAATGTTGAACCGACGTCACTGAGGCCGCCCGCCTCGGAGCTCCAATGGTCAAAGCCCTGGCTGCCGGGGCTGGTGCTGATGACTGATTCATCTGACCGTGAGATCGTTTTCGACCTCCGGTCCTGTCCACAATCCTCTGGGATGTATACTCATGCCTCCGGGCTGCTCTCAACACTGCATCAAAAGTCTGATGCTCAAACTGCTCCACCGCCAATAAAATCTCCAGATGAAGCCCCTGCTGGAACCGCTGGGCTCTATCGAACTCGGTTGCTACCAAGGTGGGAGCAAACCGACTAAGCCTCGAAAACTCGGTCGCATATCCGTCGACCGTCCTGCCCATCTGCTTCAGATTGGTGAACCTCGTCTGTAGATCATACCGAGCTACAGCATCAAAATACTTGGTCTGGAATCTCTCCCTGAATACTGCCCATGAAATAGGGGCCACTAATCCATCGGCCTGCGCTGCCCACCAGCTGCGAGCAAGATCCAATAGCTGCAGGCGCACCACGGCCACCTTCTCGTTCTCTGGAGTCTTGGCTGCTTCTAGAATCACCTCTGTGTCCTGAAGCCATGCATCTGCAGCGATCGCATCTTCACTGCCGTCGAAGAAGGGAGGGTTCAAGCGCTTGAAGCTGTTGGCCGCGCTATTACCCTGATGATCTCCTCTGGTCAAAGCGTCTGCCACCGCCTGGTGCAAGACATCTCCTCGTCGATCCTGAGAAGCTAATAAGGATCTGATGAGACCCACCAAAGTGCCATCATCAGGCTCTGCAGGCGGGACGGGCTGAACTGGTGGTTCTCCTTCGGTAGGCATAACTCTGGAGGCTACTCCTGAATGCTGGGCTTGATCTCCAGGTTGTTGCTGGTCCACGGGAGGTGCTCCGCCTTGCTGATCGGCAGGTCCAGGAACAATGTCGCTGAAGAAGACGACATAGGGAACAATAAGGAAGGACCAGGACAGATCAACGATACAAGCATGTGATCAGGTCAAGATTACAGGGATTCAGAAGATACGAGCAGAGATCAAGGGCGAATACTGATTGAGACATCTATTCGGTAAACCCTCACATATCTTGATTTACAAGACCTGCATGGGCCACCACTAAAACCATGTCACGCCCCAGAACCAGAATACTGGAGAGCGGAGGCGTACATAGCCAGCTACGTATATTGAAGTGCAACCCACCTCGCTATACGGTCACGGCTGTCTAGGTACATGAGGGTTTAACTACAAGCCAACAGTCTTCTATGGTCATGAACAAGCCTATTGTCTCAATCACAAGCAAGTAATAGTAGTTACAAGATGTCAGAGCACCAAATATATAATAGCAAGGCATCCCATACATTACATATTGGATGATCATGAAGCTAGTCGTACAAAATGTCAGGACTAGCAAGAGTTTTAGTCAATACATGATCAACCCTAGGATTTGTCAATCATGTTACAGCCCGTAGGCAGACAGTAAGTAAAGATGCAACCGAGCTAACACGTGCTCGTCGGCTAAACGCCTCAAAAGAATAATTTTACAAATAGAGTGGGAGGACAAAAGAAACCCACTCGTTGCCCTGGTTACGCCTGGTGGTCACCATCGGGCTGGATAGTAGGTAGATCCTCTGGTGCTGCTCCGATATCTGGCCACACAAAACCAGCTGGGTCAGACCCCAGAAAGAGCAAGTGCCACAAAGGAGGCTTCACTTAGGAACTAAAACCAGCATATCACAATTAAGTAGTAAAGGTAATTAAAAGATAGTGATAATAGCTAAGATAACAATAATATATTGAACACGGAGAAACCATTCAAGTAGCCAGACTGCAACCCTTAAACCAAACAAGGACCGGGGTTGCAATCCTTCGCCTGAATAGAAACCCGCCTCAATTACTATTGATAAGGTAACAAGACAATAAACGAAGAGAGGACACAGAACTGCTCCGGAAGCCAGGTTACAACCCTTAAACCAAACAAGGACCGGGGTTGTAACCCTTTGCCTGAACAGAACTGGACCCCTGATCTTTATTGTTAAGGCCAGTATAAATAATCATGGTATTGAAGTAAAGGTAAAACATGACGAGCATGACAGGGGGTTGCAATAAGACAATAAACGAAGAGAGGACACAGAACTGCTCTGGGAGCCAGGTTACAACCCTTAAACCAAACAAGGACCGGGGTTGTAACCCTTCGCCTGAACAGAACTGGACCCCTGATCTTTATTGTTAAGGCGGGCACAATAAGCAGGACGATATATGATAAGATAGCCATGGAACTATTCAGATAGCCAAGTTACAACCCTTAAACCAAACAAGGACCGGGGTTGTAACCCTTCATCTGAACAGAACTTGGTATTCCATCATTTATCGATACAAGAATCATGTCCTGATATAATCTTGTACAGGATCAGGATAAGACTAAGCTGGAATAAACTTCATCCAATCAATCACGGCCAATCAAGAGTACGGCTTGATACTTTTAACTAACTAGGGTTATCACAGGCCTAGTTACTAGCAAGATGCAATGAGATTATCCCAACAGCCACAAGCCCTGCAGACCATCCGGTTATCCGGGTCGAATGTCCGTTATGAAGAATGCAACACGTGACTGTGTGCTGGAAATGTGCCCTACTCGTCGGTAGGCTACAAGTCCACTTAATGCGCCCAGATAACGGGATTGCCTGTAGCTGGGAATCTCTTCATGACTACTGAATCATTCTAGTTAATTAGCCTTAGTCAATTTCAGTAGGCACCCCTGACCGTGGTACTCAGGGGTCCCCATCCTAGACATGATGCAAGACAGTACTGGTTTATATGTACAAACGCAATCGTCCACGGTGTCCAGACCTTTCATACTTGTCATATCAGTTTACTTGTCAAGAGTGCGCCACCGCGGGCCACTATCGTGTTCTATTCTTACATTATCATGAATGAGAAAGATTGTATAAAATAACTAATAACATATTCTTGAAGCCAAGGAAAAGATCTACAACTTTCATGTTTTGAGTTTTTCAAGATTCTAGCTACAAAACAACTTAAACAGGCAAAAATAGTAAATTCCTGCACAATCGGCGCATGGGATTCCTGCACGAATCAGCGCATGGGATTCCTGCACAAATCGGCGCATGGGATTCCTGCACAAATCGGCACATGAGATTCCTGCACGAATCGGCGCATGGGATTCCTGCACAAATCGGCGCATGAGATCCCTGCACGAATCGGCGCATGGGATTCCTGCACAAATCGGCGCATGAGATTCCTGCACGAATCGACGCATGGGATTCCTGCACAAATCGGCGCATGAGATCCCTGCACGAATCGGCGCATGGGATTCCTGCACAAATCGGCGCATGAGATTCCTGCACAAATCGGCGCATGGGATTCCTGCGCGAATCGGCGCATGGGATTCCTGTACCAATTGGCGCATGAGAAACTCACGTTGCATCTTCAATACATGCGCGTAAGAAACCTACGCGCATGACACGCTCGGAGTTAAGGAATGCGTTACCGGGACTTCACGGCGCATGGCCTCCCGGCGCATGGCCTCCCGGGCGCATGAGGTTCCCGGCGCATGGGATTCATCGTCCCCAAACAGCAAGTTCAGCCATGAAAGTTCCGAAAACTTGTAATGGTCATAACTTACTCATCCGGAGTCGAAATCAAGCGAAACAAAAGCCAAAACTGAATAAAATTGAATTCTCTACAACACAGAACCATTAGTTTTCAAAAATAACCAAGTTTTAGAGATCAAAACCAAGAAAAATAAACAAGAAGGAACTTAAAACTTAGATCTACAAAATATAACCATCAAAACCGAAAACTTCCAGTTCTAAAGAGGCTTAGAATCTAGTAAGGAAGAGAATGGAACAATAAAACATGAGATCCATCATGAAGCAAGTTTGCACTTGCCTAAGCTCTCTCTCTCTCTCCTTCCTGGTAGGTGTAGAAGTAAATGTGGAGAAGAAGAAGAATAATAAAGAGAGAGAATGAAGGAATGGGTTAATAAAGGAGGGTGGTGGTGGTAGGTGGGGGGGTTTTCTTTTGGTTCATGATGAACCCAAAAGCAAACCAAACCAAGCTAAGCCGAACCAAGCTATGCCATATCCAATGATATGCCAAAATAACCATGCAGGAAAATACGCAATACGAGTCAAGAATACGTACACGTATACCATGATACGTAATACGAACTACAGGCATTACAATCAGCGACGTGCGACTACTCCGGAAGCACGACCGTTCTCGATGACCACGAGGCTTCATCGGCGGTGCTTCTCCGTCTCTTCGACGGTTGATAATAGATGCCATCTCCCTCTCCGGTGACCGATCTAGACTAGGTGAGTCTCAATTGGGGTTGTGTGCTCTATTCTTGAACCTAGGGTGATTCGATCTTGCGTCGGTCATCTATTGATACGAATTCTCTGTGAATTTCTGAATCTAGAGTAGCATTCTTCCGTAGAGATGGATCTAACTGATTAGAATTTATTATGGTGATCAAGAACACGATAGTTTCAGCAAGAACCTTGGCCGAGCAATTACTCCTGTGATCGGTTAATTTGGATTCAAGAACGAAGTTAAACCTTCTCAGATCGTACTCAATTGTATTTGATTGGAGAGCCATGTCCGACTCCGTGGAGTGCATCTTCATTTCAGATTTGAATTCTTCAGGTAATCAATATACTTTATTGAATTAATGAAGAACATTTCCTTATACTTAGAACAATAGTGATTGCACAGGTCTGTGGTTGGACACGGGGAGTTCGATTGTCCGTATAGGTCCTTAGGATTGTGTCGAACAGTGTTCATATTGGGGTCTGTTGCTGTGGTTGACGGGTTGAATACTAGGCGGGGTACCAGTTTGATATTCCATTTTTGAGTCGATGTTCATAGTATTCTCGAGTCAGAGACTTTGTCAGACCTTGTTTGGGAGTGTTACTGGTTCTAGTGAGTTTTTGCTATGAGGTGTTGAGTCTTGTGTAATTTTCCTAAATTTGTTTATTATGTAATATTTTGATGAAATGAGCCTTTGGGTTTGTTGGTGTGATATGGGTTAAGTACATGCAGGGGTTGTCTTGAATCTGGTATAGGAAGGAAGCAATTGTTGAGTACAAATGGGCAGCCGACCTAGGCTTCTACTAGTTGTATATTTTGCTAAGAGTTTTGATCTGTTGGTCTTGAACCAATTCTCATTGTTAGGTCTTCACTTTCTCAACCATTTATGTCAAGTTAGATACTGCTGTTGGTGTCGTTCATGGGGAGGAATAGATGCAGATTTATGTATAATATTTTAATTGATTCAATTGGGTTGTAGAACTCTTTATTAGTGTTCTGGGAACTATTTTCCTCTCTATGCATTTTTGAACTTTAGAGGGAACCATAACCGTTTGGATTGTTCAGGGGTTCCCTAGGCTTGGTTCTTGACGAGTTAACCTTGGTGTGGCACTATTCTTTTTTTCAACAGATCTTTACCAGAGTATACTACTTATATTTTTTTGATATAGTATTTCAATACCAATCATGTAAGAGATTTCTATTCATATATCTAGTAGAGAGGAGAGTAGGTTAGTGGTATATCTAGTTATTCATAATTGGTTAAAAGTATGGCCAGTATATTAATATAATTATACTATAGATAGTTGTGGTTAGAGAATAGATTGCTAGTTGATAATTGTGTAGAACTTAAACAATTTGTACCTATTATTCAGGAGGACATCCAGTTCTATTTCCTATCCTCGATCACCCTGAGCAAGGCAAGTACATTCTATGGTTCATGTTCATTTACATTATTCATGTACTTTTCTTGTGACACGATATCTTATACTCTTGTACCTTCATGTTCTTGTACTTGTAGTCAGGGAGGGGAAATATACTAGCTATGTAACCAAACCCATGTTCTGATATTCATGTAGATAGCTTAGGCCTCGCATCATGTACGTGTGTCCTAAGCCGTACTGTTATTCATGTACTCCTGTACTTATTCCTGTACTCACCCCAGCCGGTCACATAGGCTAGTTTTATTTCAAACATTGTGCACATGTCATGTCTTGTACTTTAGGTTCATGGTTTACATTCTTGTACTTTATTTCCTGTACTTTACATTCATGTACTTTCATGTTATTTTCTTGTACTTTATAGTTCATGTTCTCCTGTACTCATTTCTATATCATGATGTTCTTGTTCATTACCTAGAATTGTACTTTGCTCCGCTCCTGACCGGATATGTTGCAGGTGTACTTGCAGGATATTGTTCTACCTTATGGGCCAGAGCCCGGGATCTTAGCTGAGCAGGATGGAGACATGACTTAGCTAGAGGCTTCAAGTTTAGACTGTTTAGCTTTACTCCTAGATATTGTTCTTTAGAGTTCATAGCGTATTTCATTCGTGTTGACTCTCGTACCTTTACGTTATATGGACTTGTGGATTATGGTGATCTTTTTGGGATCGTTTATAGATGTTGTGATTTGTACTTATTCATATTGACTTGTTAGTTTTCCTAGCTTGGTACAGCTTACTACTTTAAGTTTTCCAACGTAGGCTGGGCGTGTCCGACTCGTGTCCGATTATTTAGGAGTGGGTGTGACATGTTTTTAGTGGTGGCCCATGCAGGTCTGTCCGAATAGTACCTAGGTATTAGAGTATTATTGGGGGACTTGTTACAACTAGGGAAACTTGATCACAGCACAGGAAACTGGGTACATCAGGTATATAGATATTTTATAAACACTTGTTGTTTTAGGTTTAGAACATTTAACAGTTTTTTATTTTTCAGATAATTCAAGCACGCAACACCAAAATGGTTGATTCACCTACACTTGAGGGTTTCGAGCTTCCACTACCTTCTATCGCCCTACTATCCCCATGGGAAGTACGCAGTTGACGGAGATGTTTCAAGAGTTCCTTGATACCTAGAGGGAGCAGGTCGTCTTTTTTTTCTAAGCCAAATTTGTAGATACAATCTCCGAGCCAGGAATGACTTCTGACTTCCAGACTCTTAGACCTTTGGACTTCCCCGACATTAAGCGCATATCTTGTACCGAGGAGCAGATCGAGAACCTGGAGCCGTCAATAAAAGTCATCCAAGTTCCCGAGGACCCGAATTCTCTGAAGATTAGAGCCACCAGCCAGGAGATCCAGAATGTAGCACAGACAATAGAACGAGATAAGAAACTGAAGCCTAGAAGAGACAAGAAGACTTATGACGGGGATAGCAACTACTATGGATCCGTAAAACGTCGCTACACTCAGACAACGCTTCTTCAGTCGCGTCATCAGATTTAGATGATGACCATTTATTCCTTCTACCGCCATCCAGGACATTGATTCGAGGAGCGCCGTTAGATACTCGAAGTCTGCCTGTTCCGTGGATTGTCTGCCCATCGAATGAAGGATTGCCAGCAAGTCGTGGATCACAATGGCCAAAGATCATCAGGAGCTCAACACGCCAATAGCCGAATATTCCTGTCAGAGCCTCTGTACTTCAGCCCCAGCGGGAGATTCAGATCCAGCCGACGATCATTTGCAATTTCTGCCACCTCTCAGGACACCACTATGAAGAGTGCTGCAAAAGACGAAGACTATGATTGTACTGTGGATCGCATGCCCATCAAGCCAAGGATTGCCCGGAGACCGCTGACCACACGGCCGAAGGACGAGCACGATGAGCACCAAGACTGCAGCAGGGGACCGTCCCTCCAGATTCAACAATCGCATGGAGCACTACTGTAAGGACCAGCTTACATCATGACAGCTGAAGAAGTTGATGTGATTCCAGTTCCTGAAGACAGATTAAAGGCAGAAGACTCTCTTGCATGGTTATGGATAGTGATTCACAATCCAATTTCCTTTGGATTTTCCTCTTAGCACCTAAAACTCCCTTATTTTATATTCAATGATTGTTAGACTTCATTTTCTATTCTGGAACCTTGGTTGCTATTTGAGATATATTTTTAGGGATGGTTTCCTATTCTAGAATCTTGTTCGTAACTCTGCCTTATTCGAAATGAAGTTTCCTATTCTAAAGGATCTTGCTTCTTATTCGAAACCCTAGTTTCTATTCAAGATTCTGTTTTTCCGTTCGAGGTTTATTCCGTGTTCACTATTAGATATCATATTTACTATGCATGACCCTGTCTCCTATTTTGCTTCTATTCAAAAATTATATCTCCTATTCAGAACTTGTTACAATTAGTAAATTTTGTTTCCTACTCAAAGTTCAGTTTTCTATTCGGGGCTTGTTGAAATTTGATTCCTATTCGATAATTGTTTTTCTTCACCATTCAAGACATTGTTTCAAGATTTTGTTTTCTACTAGAGGTTTTGACTCGTTCCTTATATGAGATTTTGTTTCCTCTTCGTGACTTGTTTTCTCTTCAAGAATTTGTTTCTGTTCATAACTTTGTTTCGATCTTATTATTATTGAGATTTTCACCTTGTTTCATATGCACGATTGGATACTTGTTTCCTATTCATAGATTGATACCCTGTTCTCTATTCACTCTTCATAACCTTGCTTTATGTTCGAGATTTCTATTCAAGCTTTTGTTTCATATTCGCGGCTTTGTCGATGTTTGATTTCCTATCCGAGTTTTGTTTTCTATTGAAAATTTTCCATTTGAGGTATTGTTAAAGACTTCGTTGTCATTCAAGATTCTGTTATACTTTGATTACCGTACAAGGTTTCTAGTCCTTGTTCAGAGACTTTGTCCTTCATCTGATAACTTGCTTCTATGCCATCATCAAAACTTTGCTATATCCAGGATTAGGTTTCTCTATACAGAATTTGTTATCATTTCAGATTTTATTGAGATCTCGGTTACTTTTTGAAACTTTGTTCCCTGGTCGAGATTTAAAATCTCCTGGTTTGTCCTTTTAGTACTCACTATTCCTTGATGGGATCCCTTGTAGCTTCTTAGTACCTAATAAACCCTTGTATTCTAACAAACATATAACCTCACCTTTATCATAACTTGGATTATTGAAACCTTTTTGTAATTCCTATGGATAAAGTTGAAAGACTATTCGATGACCTACTAGGGAGTGGCAGTTGCGCGCTGCAGCCGTTATCTGGATTGCGGAGATCGAAAGTTCACTGCAGCCAGCTGCACACAGGCGAGGCAGGAACTCTAAGTTGAAGTGATTTCAGACATTCATAGGTTTTCGGGTATTATTGAGATTTTGTCCTAAATTCTTCATACCTTGATCTCTTGGGTTGCTTCATTGATGATTGTTGAAAAATGGATAAAGTCGATAGAATATTCGGTGACATATTGTTATTTGAGTTACAGAGCCAAAAGTCCACTGTAGTGCGGGGCAGGGATTCTAAGTTAAGTGATTCAAATATCTATATGTTCTCGAATACCATAGAGACTAAATCCCCTTTTCATATGATTATTGATTTTTGAGGAACACAAATCCTTGCACGTTCACCTTGACTTGATACTAATATCTCCTCAGTGGATTCCATACGTCTTCTTAGTCAATCCTTGCGGTTTCTCCTTATTGGATTTTATTGGTGAATCATTTGATTTTCTCAATAAGCATCAATTGCGGAATTTTAATTCTGTCCCACCGAATTTCCTATTTAATCGTACTTAAATTTTGATCGTGTCTTAACCTTGATCATGCATATCCAAATCACGATTTTTCTATTTTGCTCTATTTTCAATCGTGCTAAACTTTTGACTTGATCGTGCTTAGAAGGTCGTGTCCTCATGAGGAATCTAAGTCGTAAATTAAAATTCATTCCACCTCGTACTTGTTTAACTTTCGATCATTGCTGCATGGTGTTATTCTAACTCCTTGAATGAAATTATCGTGCTTGTCTTAACTAAATTTATTTCACTTTGTGCCTGACTAAGTTTTGATCACTATTGATTGTATTTGTTATTTCGTCATGCTAAGTCAATCCAAATCAGTTACAATTTTCGTATCTAGTCGTTGACCGTATTCACACTCGTGCTTAATTAATTTTAAAACCTTGTGTCATTTTCTTATCGTGTTGTACCTTTGAATTTCGATGATGAAATTTTCTAAGGGAGGAGATTTGTAACCCCACTTTTTCGGCATTTTTAAATTTTAGTATTTTCCTTGTATTTTAGAAATTTAGAAATAACTATTTCAGTTTATGGATTAGTAATTTTTGATTATTAATGATCTCTTTATAATTTTATGAAAGGAATTTTGTTTATTAAATATTGTTATTTGAGGAGAGGTTTTAACAACCTCTCTAACTAACCATAACCAATTTCTAACAACTTTTATAACAAAAACATGTACTTAAGTATTTGTTGGAAGTTATTTGCAAATAACCAATTCTATTCTTAGTTTTTATATATTCTGAAAGGAGAGAGAATGTGAGTCATTCACTCCCATTTTCTCTGTGGAGAGCTGAGGAAGCTCTTTCCCTCTTTCTTCTCCCCAATTCATTCCAGAGCCAAACCCCTTTTCTTTCCAATTCCTTTCATCCCCAAAATTAACCCTAACCCTAATTTTTGGTGATCAGGAGCCATGGCGAGGGTCCTCACTACGACGAGCATCGGCGGCGACTTCCCTCCTTGGCGTGCGAGTCAACGACGACGGAATCTAACCGAGCTACGTCGGCGATTCCTCCTTCTCTTGTGGTGGTAGCATGGAGATCGTCGTCCACGACACAAGCTCGCCACCGACGACTAGGCGTCGGCCTTCATCAGCGACGTACGACTACTCCGGGAGCACGGCCATTCTCGACGACCACGAGGCTTCATCAGCGGTGCTTCTCCGTCTCTCCGACGATTGATAATAGACACCATCTCCCTCTCCGGTGACCGATCTGGACTAGGTGAGTCTCAGTTGGTGTTGTGTGCTCTGTTCTTGAACCTAGGGTGATTCGATCTTGCGTCGGTCATCTATTGATACGAATTCTCTGTGAATTTCTGAATCTAGAGTAGCATTCTTCCGTGGAGATGGATCTGACTGGTTAGAATTTATTATGGTGATCAAGAACACGATAGTTTCAGCAAGAACCTTGGCCGAGCAATTACTCCTGTGATCGGTTGATTTGGATTCAAGAACGAAGTTAAACCTTCTCAGATCGTACTCAATTGTATTTGATTAGAGAGCCGTATCCGACTCCGTAGAGTGCATCTTCATTTCAGATTTGAATTCTTCAGGTAATCAATCTACTTTCTTGAATTAATGAAGAAAATTTCATTATACTTACAAACATTAGTGATTGCACAGGTCTGTGGTTGGACACGGGGAGTTCGGTTGTCCGTATCAGTCCTTAGGATTGTGTCGAGCAGTGTTCGTGTTGGGGTCTGTTGCAGTGGTTGACGGGTTGAGTACTAGGCGGGGTACCAATTTGATATTCCATTTCTGAGCCGATGTTAATAGTATTCTTGAGTCGGAGACTTTGCCAGACCTTGCTTGGGAGTGTTACTGGTTCTAGTGAGTTTTTGCTATGAGGTGTTGAGTCTTGTGTAATTTTCCTAAATTTGTTTATTATGTAATATTTTGATAAAATGAGCCTTTGGGTTTGTTGGTGTGATATGGGTTAAGTACATGCAGGGGTTGTCTTGAATCTGGTATGGGAAGGAAGCAATTGCTGAGTACAAATGGGCAGCCGACCTAGGCTTCTACTGGTTGTGTATTTTGCTAAGAGTTTTGATCTGTTGGTCTTAAACCAATTCTCATTGTTGGGTCTTTACTTTCTCAACCATTTATGTCAAGTTAGCTACTGCTGTTGGTGTCGTTTATGGGGAGGATGTCACGACCCGCACCCGCTTTTCGGACGCGAGAGCGTGAGCAAGCCAGCTACGCATCAAGCGGACTCCAGCCTGACTCGAATACGTAAATGCTGTCACGACTATGGCAATGGGCCTAATCAGGGTGATGCGATCTATATTTCAATCCACAATAAGAATAATAATCAAGAATGAACAAGTATGGGTCGTGGTCTGCAGCCCACTAGTATGCATGTCCGATTAGACTACAAGAAATAACATGAGTCTATAAACTGAATCAATAAATATGAAATATCATGATGATGAAAGGGAAACACGAGCTGGATGAACTGGATAATAAACAAGCAATATCATCACATCCAGACCCCATAAGTGTCATAATCATCCGCCATCCAGAGCTGCTAACTAACTCCATGCAATAACTAACCTGAAGAGATCATCAGGTCCTAAGGGGACATAGCAAGATACATAAAAACATGCCTATCTAGCAGTTTATCATGCAATAAAGAAAATACAGGAAATAAACAAAAAAAGACCAATCAGCACGAAGACACGACTATACACGACTGGAGGAACCATTACGCCTAAACGAACTGCTGGAGAAGAACAAGAGAACACGATATCACGATGTCAATGGATAACCAATCGAATACTCAAACCCTCGTCCCTAGTGTGGACTTGCAGGTTTGAACAACTACTAGCCATCGCCCCTAATATGGACTCGTAGGCTAGCATCACCCTCGTCCCTAGTGTGGACTCGCAGGTGTGAACCATATACTACTAACCCTCATCCCTGGTGTGGACTCGCAGGCTAGCATCACCCTCGTCCCTAGTGTGGACTCGCAGGTGTGGACAGATAACTACTAACCCTCGCCCCTAATGTAGACTCGCAGGTTAGCTTAACTACTAACCCTCGCCCCTGATGTGGACTCGCAGGTTAGCTTAACTACTAACCCTCGCCCCTGATGTGGACTCGCAGGTTAGCTTCAAGATTTCAAGACAAGGAGGTAAAGCAGTTCCGATATGACTTATTCATCCTATGACACGATGCGACTCAGTCCAAGTACAAGTGATGACACGACACGACCCAATCACGATACACGAGAAAACCAATCCAATATGAACTACAAGGTTAACTATGAACAAGGACTATATATACGTATATCCAATATGAACTACAAAGCTAGTTATAAACAAGGCTATATATATACTAGCAGGCATGATATACAAATCACATATAAATAATCAACTAGTATAACTGTATAATAATATAAATATGCATGTAAATAAACTGTAGAGGGAGGCAAGGTATCTTGCCTGTGGTCCTTGCACAAACCGTAGTCACAAGTCGAGGATGACGGGATGCCGATCTAGGAGCTGTCAACCTCAATACGAATCCAACAAAAAAATGGCGCACGAAAATCACGTCGGAGTTGACGGCAATCGCTTCGGGAAGTCGGAAACCCTAGATGAGTTCTCCTATAAAAAGCTGCTGAAATTTCTAGGTTTAACGAATATAATAATATATATAAGAGAGAGTCGGTGGGCTGCTGGGCGCCGACAGTTGGGCCCAGTACTGACTGTACAGCTGACTGTGCAGATGACTGTGTAATTAGTTAATTTAAATGCAGAAATCGTTAAAAACTCATTTTAACTCCAAATAACTCCAAATAAATATCAGAAAAATCCAGAAAATTATAGAAAATTATAGAAAATACATTTAACCTTCTAGAATATAAATAAAAATGTTTTACCTCATATTAGTCCTAAATGGCCTCATAATAAATATTGGAAGCCTTTAAAAATATATAAACTTTTATTAATAAATACTTAAATATTGCTAAAAATTATGGAAAAATTCTAGAAAATATAAAATAGCATAATGAACCCTAGAAAAATATTTGGGGTCAATATATGCTCATAGGCTTGCACAGTAAATTCTAGAAGTCTTAGAAAATAGGTTTTTTTTATATTTAATTATCTAAAAATTCCAGAAAAATTGTAGAAAAATACAGAAAATATATTTAACCTAATAGAGCCTAAAGAAAAATACTGGGTCTCAAAATAGTCACAAATGGCCTCAAAATAAATTATGGAAGTCATTCATAAATATATATCTTCATATAATAAATATTTAAAAATATATAAAAATGTCTAAAAATCATAATAAAATATAATATAGCTATAGAATGCATATAGACCCTATCTAGAGATCATGTGACCACAAGATGGTCATAACTCACCTGTGGGCTTAGTCACAACTCTAATGATCATAGAAAAATTAAATGTAAACTAATCAAATAAAAATAAAAATATATCACAAAATTTCGGGAAGAGTTACAAATCTACCCACCTTAAAAATAATTTCGTCCTCGAAATAACTATTCCTTAAAAATCAAATTCTACTATTACCTTAATCTCCTCAAATTTAATTTCTCAAAAAGATTCTATGACCTTCTCTAGTCATTTTATAACTCTGAATACTTGAGGACTTCTACCCACCTTTGGTCACACTACTCCTCAAAACACGGTCACTAAAATCTTATAACCTTCTAACTAGTTGCTAATGATTCTACCAACAGATATCTAGGGCGTATAGCATCTATAATCCCTCATATCTATAAACAACCAAATATTCAATAGTCAAGCAATATTATACAATAACTTAGGAACCTCTGATGAATTCTAGACAGCATGATCATTCGTCACCCCGAAATAGGAAGGGACGAAAATCAATGGTACGGGAGGGCAAAGAAGAATAATCGAGAACGAATACGAGATTTCAAAGACGGTAGAGAAATTTCTAAGAGAATTTTCAAGGCAGAGTGGATTGAGATTTCTAAGGTTTCGTCAAATACGCAGGCTCGTATCAGTACAGTTACGTAACCGATACGATATGCTCTGACCTGCATGGGCCACCAAAAAAACTTGTCACGATCCGCACCCGCTTTTCGGACGCGAGAGCGTGAGCAAGCCAGCTACGCATCGAGCGGACTCCAGCCCGACTCGAATACGTAAACGCTGTCACGGCTATGGCAATGGGCCTAATCAGGGTAATGCAATCTATATTTCAATCCACAATAAGAATAATAATCAAGAATGAACAAGTATGGGTCGCGGTCTGCAGCCCACTAGCATGCATGTCCGATTAGACAACAAGAAATAACATGAGTCTATAAACTGAATCAATAAATATGAAATATCATGATGATGAAAGGAAAACACGAGCTGGATGAACTGGATAATAAATATGGTATCAATACCTGAATCCCGCAAGCAATATCATCACATCCAGACCCCACAAGTGTCATAATCATCCGCCATCCAGAGCTGCTAACTAACTCCACGCAATAACTAACCTGAAGAGATCATCAGGTCCTCAGGGGACATAGCAAGATACATAAAAACATATCTATCTAGCAGTTTATCATGCAATAAAGAAAATACAAGAAATAAATGAAAAAAGACCAATCAGCACGAAGACACGACTATACACGACTGGAAGAACCACTACGCCTAAACGAACTGCTGGAGAAGAACAAGAGAACACGATATCATCATGTCAATGTATAACCAATCGAATACTCAAACCCTCGTCTCTAGTGTGGACTCGCAGATTTGAACAACTACTAGCCCTCGCCCCTAATGTGGACTCGCAGGCTAGCATCACTCTTGTCCCTAGTGTGGACTCGCAGGTGTGAACCATATACTACTAACCCTCGTCCCTGGTGTGGACTCGCAGGTGTGGACAGATAACTACTAACCCTCTCCCCTAATGTGGACTCACAGGTTAGCTTAACTACTAACCCTCGTCCCTGATGTGGACTCGCAGGTTAGCTTAACTACTAACCCTCGCCCCTGATGTGGACTCGCAGGTTAGCTTCAAGATTTCAAAACAAGGAGGTAAAGCAGTTCCGATATGACTTATTCATCCTATGACACGATGCGACTCAGTCCAAGTACAAGTGATGATACGACATGACCCAATCACGATACACGAGAAAACCAATCCAATATGAACTACAAGGTTAACTATGAACAAGGACTATATATACGTATATCCAATATAAACTACAAAGCTAGTTATAAACAAGGCTATATATATACTAGCAGGCATGATATACAAATCACATATAAATAATCAACTAGTAGAACTGTATAATAATATAAATATGCATGTAAATAAACTGTAGAGGGAGGCAAGGTATCTTGCCTATGGTCCTTGCACAAACCGTAGTCACAAGTCGAGGATGACGGGATGCCGATCTAGGAGCTGTCAACCTTAATACGAATCCAACAAAAAAAACGGCACACGATAATCATGTCGGAGTTGACGGCAATCGCTTCGGAAAGTCGGAAACCCTAGATGAGTTCTCCCATAAAAGCTGCTGAAATTTCTAGGTTTAACGAATATAATAATATATATATAGGAGAGAGAGTCGGTGGGCTGCTGGGCGCCAACAGGTGGGCCCAGTGCTGACTGTACAGCTGACTGTGCAGATGACTGTGTAATTAGTTAATTTAAATGCAGAAATCATTAAAAACTCATTTTAACTCCAAATAACTCCAAATAAATATCAGAAAAATCCAAAAAATTGTAGAAAATTATAGAAAATACATTTAACCTTTTAGAATATAAATAAAAATGTTTTACCTTATATTAGTCCTAAATAGCCTCATAATAAATATTGGAAGCCTTTAAAAATATATAAACTTTTATGAATAAATACTTAAATATTGCTAAAAATTATGGAAAATTTCTAGAAAATATAAAATAGCATAATGAACCCTAGAAAAATATTTGGGGTCAATATATGCTCATAGGCTTGCACAGTAAATTCTAGAAGTCTTAGAAAATAGGTTTTTCCTATATTTAATTATCTAAAAATTCCAAAAAAATTGTAGAAAAATACAGAAATATATTTAACCTAATAGAGACTAAAGAAAAATACTGGGTCTCAAAATAGTCACAAATGGCCTCAAAATAAATTATGAAAGTCATTCATAAATATAAATCTTCATATAATAGATATTTAAAAATATATAAAAATGTCTAAAAATCATAATAAAATATAATATAGCTATAGAATGCATATAGACCCTATCTAGAGATCATGTGACCACAAGATGGTCATAACTCACCTGTGGGCTTAGTCGCAACTCCAATGATCATAGAAAAATTAAATGTAAACTAATCAAATAAAAAATAAAAATATATCACAAAATTTCGGGAAGAGGAGTTACAGAGGAATAGATGTAGATTTATGTATAATGTTTTAATTGATTCAATTGGGTTGTAGAACTCTTTATTAGTGTTCTGGGAACTATTTTCCTCTCTATGCATTTTTGAACTTTAGACGGAACCATAACCGTTTGGATTGTTCAGGGGTTCCCTAGGCTTGGTTCTTGACAAGTTAACCTTGGTGTGGCACTATTCATTTTTTTTTCAACAGATCTTTACCAGAGTATACTACCTATATTATTTTGATATTGTATTTCAATACCAATCCTGTAAGAGATTTCTATTCATATATCTAGTAGAGAGGAGAGTAGGTTAGTGGTATATTTAGTTATTCATAATTGGTTAAAAGTATGGCCAGTACATTAATATAATTATATTATAGATAGTTGTGGTTAGAGAATAGATTGCTAATTAATAATTGTGTAGAACTTAACCAATTTGTACCTATTACTCAGGAGGACATCCAGCTCTATTTCCTACCCTCGATCACCTTGAGCAAGGCAAGTACATTCTATGGTTCATTTACATTATATATGTACTTTTCTTGTGACACGCCATGACACGATATCTTGTACTCTTGTACTTTTATGTTCTTGTACTTGTGGTCGGGGAGGAGAAATACACTAGCTATGTGACCAAATCCATGGTCTGGTATTCATATAGTTAGCTTAGGCCTCGTATCATGCACGCGGGTCCTAAGCCGTACCGATATTCATGTACTTATGTACTTATTCATGTACTCACCCCAACCGGTCACATAGGCTAGTTGTATTTCAAACATTATGCACATGTCATGTCTTGTACTTTAGGTTCATGGTTTACATTCTTGTACTTTATTTCTTGTACTTTACATTCATGTACTTTCATGTTCTTTTTCTGTACTTTATAGTTCATGTTCTCCTGTGCTCATTTCTATATCATGATGTTCTTGTTCATTACTGTAGCCTCCCTTCCCAGAATTTTTGAAATATTTTTTTTATCATTTATTTGATTTAAATAGTGATTTTAGAATTTTATAAATAATTATTTAGTTAGTTTTTACGGTAGATGATTTTAACCATGGTTGAGTTTTGAAGTACCAGACGACTAGGAATCATGGTACAGATAGTGCAGTGGCGTGCCTTGACTAGTGTTTAGCCATGGTAGGGGAATGTCGAACCATAGGAGTGTCCTAATTGGAAAACCAGGCCAAGTTATAGCATGACCATTATATATAAGTTTAATTAACTATTATTATATTTATTGACTTGTAGGAGACCCGTTTGTGTCGATTTAGCCCGCGCTAAGCCCAAACCGAATCCAAGCCTATGTGGGCATGCAGTGAGACCAGGGACGACCATGTAGTCATACTTTATGTGTGTACAAGTTTTCCCTAAATTATTTTAGGTGTTGAGATACATTTTTAACTATTTGAATATTTGTACAAAACTGGTATTTTATTATTAAGTATTGTTTACGATGTTTGTACAATTTTCTGGACCCAGACAAGGGTGAGTAGTATAGGTTCACCAAACCACCAGTTAAGTATCATTTTATTATTTTTATGGTGATTGAATAAATATATTTATTACCATTAGATATTATGATTATTAGTTAATTGAGTATTTATTTATAGATGAGGTGTATATATAAATGGATGTGTGTATATATAGATATATATATATAAATATATGTATATGTGTGCATGTATAAATAAATATACGTGTATATGGATGTGTAGATATATAAATATATATGTGTATGGATATATATATAAATGTATAAATATTATACATGAGAGTATGTGTATGTATATATAAAATATATATATTATATAGTTGTGTACGTGTATATATATATAAATAGATAATATTGAGATTTGTATTTTTCTACTCAAAATATTTATTTAGATATTTTTGGAGAATTATTATATAAGTAATTATATGAGTATAAATATATACATATATATATACATGTATATATATATAATTGTATAACAAAAAGATAAAGAAAAAGAAAAAGGAAAAAGAAAAGGAATAAAAAAAAGCAAGCAGTAGGGGGCCCGAACAGCTCATTCCAGCCCAGCCGAGAGAACAACCCGACCCCATTGTATCTGTGCACAGAGAATATATAGGAACAAGAGTTCGTACACTCCAGAGGAGAGGAAACCCTAGCCGAAACCATCCACGCCGCCTCCCCACGCGACCCCAGGCCCGGCGTGCCGCCCAGGCGGCAGTGCGGCGCCGCAGCCACCGTCGGCCGGCGGCAGGAGGCCGCGCGCGTGCGGGGTAGAACGACAGCAGTGCAGGCGCAGAGCCAACTTCGTGGCCAGAGTTCTCCCTCCCCGGTCGACGAAACGTCGTCCCGATTGCTCAGGTATGACCCCAACACGACCATCTTCAAACCCCAACAGTTATTTTCTGTTACAAATGCATGATCGACCCAGGAAATCGATGTGAAGTAGATGGAAAATCAGTCCAAAACAGGACACATAATACAGTCCAATCACCCAAGTTTGACGATTGATTCTGATCGATCCAGTACTATATTAGAAAAACTATTTGAAGACACTTTTAGACAACATATAGGGCTTCACAGTCCTTTTTGTGGATTCGAAAATCATCGACTATGCGTCGAGAAATCGAATCCCAAAGTTTCTCAAAAACCTGTTTTAAAAACTAGAAAACTCATCCACACGACGTGCGTCCCGCCAAACCGGGCGACGTGGTCGCGAACCGAAAGCATCGAAAGGTGCGTAACGGCTTCGTGGTCGTGTGGGCTTTGACGGAATTCAAATTGGTCGCGTGTGCGCGACGAATTTGATGCGTATCCGTCAAAATTTAACGTATCGGCCTCTGCGTAAGTTTCCCAATTACTTCGTGCACGCTCGTCAGATCCAGACGAAACTTGCGCCAACAGGACCGTATTATTTCTCTGGTCTTGTATGCCAAGTTTGGTCCAATTCTGAGACAGTTGATAAAATCACCGTTTTACGGGCCCTACGGTCCGACTCAACGGGTGATTTTGTGCACGGCCTGCCGGAATCTAAATTTGGACATACAGTTGGGTTCGTATCGAAAAACTGGACCTATTGACATGTAGTTTGACGACTTTAGAGACCATTGACTCTGGCACACTTTTCGGTGCAAAGCGGGTCCAACGGCTGATATCGTTTTTGTCCAAAATTACCGTTTTGCTCCTGTGTCTAGAATTGGACTTAAGGACAAGCAATCCTAGCTAATTTGACTATTCTGAGAATGTTGGTAACGTTTATTTCAGCTTTCAGAGACAGTTGTGATGACTTGGACTTTCTAACTTGTGATTGGCGATACATTGTTGGTTCTCCGTGCCACCCCCAGGCAAGTATACCTTGCCAACTTGTACAGTATAATTTATATGCATGTTCATCATCTCGCTGCGGTTCTTTTTCTTATATTCGTGATTACTTTATTTAATGTCTAGTGCACTTTTCCTGTTATAGTTTCACTTTACATGATTCTAGTTGTCTGTACATTCTTGTTCCCTTCTGTTATGACATTTCTATCTGTTACACTATGTTAGTCTCATACGTATTGCTTGATAGAGTCGTCTAGTCCCATACCACGATTTTCTCGACTTGATTATAACTTGACTTGACATGACTTGAGTGGGACTTGACTTTGATATTCTATAGATTGTGAGTACTTACCTTGACTACGGTCTATAGGATTTTATACTAGGATTGGCTACCGTCTTGGTTGTGTGTATTTGCCTTGACAACGATTGAGACACTATAGATTGTGAGTACTTGCCTTGACTGCGGTCTATAGCTTTGACCTATTAGCCATTTCTAGTATGGCATGCCAGTGTCTTAGGATCCTCGTGTTTAGATCTTGTGTCTTGGTTCATTTTGTCTCGTTGGATATCCTTGATTATTTCTTGCTTCTTTTTACTGTTACATGTTGGCTTGTATATTATGTATCTTGCTAGTCCTCTGAGGACCTGATGATCTCTTCAGGTTTAGCGATTGTATGGAGTTAGTTAGCAGAGCGGGATGATAGAGGATTGCGATGCATGATACAGGTATTTGCTTGTGATATTTCTTTATTATCCTCTCGTGCTTTATATTCAGTACCATGATATACTCTGCTTATTTATAGACTCATATCATTCTTGGAGTCTAATCGAACAATATGCTAATGGGCTGCAGACCATGACCCATACTTGTTTATTCTTGTTTTATATTATTCTTGTGGATTGAGATATAGTTTAGATTAGACAGGATACCCATGACCTTGACAGCTTATACGTACTCGAGTCGGGCTGGAGTCTGCTCGATACGTAGCTGGCTTGCTCACGAGCTCGCATCCAAAAACCGGGTACGGGTCATGACAAGTTTTTATGATGGCCCATGCAGGCCAGAGCATATCGTATCGGTACGTAACTGTACTGATACGAGCCTGCGACCTTGACTAAACCCTTAGAAATCTCAATCCACACTGCCTTAAAAATTTTTATAGAAATTCTTTACGTCCTTGAAAACTCCATAATTACTCTCGATTATACTTCCTTGCTTTTCGTACCATTGATTCTCGTCCCTTCCTATTCCGGGGTGACGAATAATCGTGCTGTCTAGAATTCATCAGAAACTCTTAAATTATAGTATAATATTGCTTGACTATTGAATGCTTGGTTGTTTATAGATATGTGAGATTATAGATGTCATATGCCTAGATATCTGCTGGTAGAATTGTTAGCAACTAGCTAGAAGACCATAAGACTTTAGTGACCGTGTTTTGAGGAGTAGTGTGACCAAAGGTGGGTAGAAGTCCTCGAGTCTTCATAGTTACAAAATGATTAGGAGGAGGCTATAAAGTATTTTTGAGAAATTAAATCTGAGGAGATTAAGAAAATAGTAGACCTTGATTTTTAGGAATAATTATGAATTAGAATTTCGAGGACGAAATTATTTTTAAGGTGGGTAGATTTGTAGCCTCCCTTCCCGGAATTTTTGAAATATTTTTTTTATTATTTATTTGATTTAAATAGTGATTTTAGAATTTTATAAATAATTATTTAGTTAGATTTTACGGTAGATGATTTTTACCATGGTTGAGTTTTGAAGTACCAGACGACTAGGAATCATGGTACAGATAGTGCAGTGGCGTGCCTTGACTAGTGTTTAGCCATGGTAGGGGAATGTCGAGCCATAGGAGTGTCCTAACTAGGAAAACCAGGCCAAGTTATAGCATGACCATTATATATAAGTTTAATTAACTATTATTATATTTATTGACTTGTAGGAGACCCGTTTGTGTCGATTTAGCCCGCACTGAGCCCAAACCGAATCCAAACCTATGTGGCATGCAGTGAGACCAGGGACGACCATGTATTCATATTTTATGTGTGTACAAGTTTTCCCTAAATTATTTTAGGTGTTGAGATACATTTTTAATTATTTGAATGTTTGTACAAAACTGGTATTTTATTATTAAGTATTGTTTACGATGTTTATACAATTTTCTGGACCCAGACAAGGGTGAGTAGTATGGGTTCACCAAACCACCAGTTAAGTATCATTTTATTATTTTTATGGTGATTGAATAAATATATTTATTACCATTAGATATTATGATTATTAGTTAATTGAGTATTTATTTATAGATGAGGTGTATATATAAATGGATGTGTGTATATATAGATATATATATATATAAATATATGTATATGTGTGCATGTATAAATAAATATACGTGTATATGGATGTGTAGATATATAAATATATATGTGTATGGATATATATATATAAATGTATAAATATTATACATGAGAGTATGTGTATGTATATATAAAATATATATATTATATAGTTGTGTACGTGTATATATATATAAATAGATAATATTGAGATTTGTATTTTTCTACTCAAAATATTTATTTAGATATTTTTGGAGAATTATTATATAAGTAATTATATGAGTATAAATATATACATATATATATACATGTATATATATAACAAAAAAAAAGAAAAAAAAAGAAAATATATATCTATATATATATATATATATATATATATATATATATATATATATATATATATATATATATATATATATATATATACATGTATATATATATAATTGTATAACAAAAAGATAAAGAAAAAGAAAAAGGAAAAAGAAAAGAAATAAAAAAAAGAAAGAAGTAAGCAGTAGGGGGCCCGAAAAGCTCATCCCAGCCCAGCCGAGAGAACAACCCGACCCCATTGTATCTGTGCACAGAGAATATATAGGAACGAGAGTTCGAACACTCCAGATGAGAGGAAACCCTAGCCGAAACCATCCACGCCGCCTCCCCACGCGACCCCAGGCCCGGCGCGCCGCCCAGGCGGCCGTGCGGTACCGCAGCCACCACCGACCGACGGCAGGAGGCCGCACGGGCCGTGCGCACATGCGCGGGGTAGAACGGCAGCAGTGCAGCCGCAGAGCCAACTTCGTGGCCAGAGTTCTCCCTCCCCGGTCGAAGAAACGTCGTCCCGATTGCTCAGGTATGACCCCAACACGACCATCTTCAAACCCCAACAGTTATTTTCTATTACAAATGCACGATCGACCCAGGAAATCGACGTGAAGTCGATGGAAAATCTGTCCAAAACAGGACACATAATATAGTCCAATCACCCAAGTTTGACGATTGATTCTGATCGATCCAGTACCATAATAGAAAAATATTTGAAGACACTTTTAGACAATATATAGGGCTTCACAGTCCTTTTTGTGGATTCGGAAATCATCGACTACGCGTCGAGAAATCGAATCCCAAAGTTTACGAAAAACCTGTTTTAAAAACTAGAAAACTCATCCACACGACGTGCGTCCCGCCAAACCGGGCGACGTAGTCACGAACCGAAAGCATCGAAAGGTGCGTAACGGCTTCGTGGTCGTGTGGGCTTTAACGGAATTCAAATTGGTCGCGTGTGCGCGACGAATTTGATACGTATCCGTCGAAATTCACCGTATCGGCCTCTGTACAAGTTTCCCAATTACTTCGTGCACACTCGTCATATCCAGACGAAACTTACGCCAACAAGACCGTATCGTTTTTTTGGTCCTGTATGCCATGTTTGGTCCGATTCTGAGACAGTTGATAAAATCACCGTTTTGTAGGCCCTACGGTCTAACTCAACGGGTGATTTTGTGCACGGCCTGCCGGAATCCAACTTTGGACATACGGTTGGGTTCGTATCGGAAAACCAGACCTGTTGACATGTAGTTTGACGACTTTAGAGACCATTGACTCTGGCACATTTTTCGGTGCAAAGCGGGTCCAACGACGGATATCGTTTTTGCCCGAAATTACCGTTTTGCTCCTGTGTCCAGAATTGGACTTAAGGACAGGCAATTCTAGCTAATTTAACTATTCTGAGAATGTTGGTAACGTTTATTTCAGCTTTCGGAGACAGTTGTGATGACTTGGACTTTCTGACTTGTGATTGGCGATACATTGTTGGTTCTCCGTGCCATCCCCAGGCAAGTATACCTTGCCAACTTGTACAATATAATTTATATGCATGTTCATCATCTCGCTGTAGTTCTTTTTCTTACATTCGTGATTGCTTTATTTCATGTCTAGTACACTTTTCCTGTTATAGTTTCACTTTACATGATTCTAGTTGTCTGTATATTCTTGTTCCCTTCTGTTATGACATTTCTATCTGTTACACTATGTTAGTCTCATATGTATTGCTTGATAGAGTCGTCTAGTCCCACACCAAGATTTTCTCGACTTGATTATAACTTGACTTGACTTGACATGACTTGAGTGGGACTTGACTTTGACATTCTATAGATTGTGAGTACTTACCTTGACTACGGTCTATAGGATTTTATAATAGGATTGGCTACCGTCTTGGTTGTGTGTACTTGCCTTGACAGCGATTGAGACACTAGATTGTGAGTACTTGCCTTGACTGCGGTCTATAGCTTTGACCTATTAGCCATTTCTAGTATGGCATGCCAGTGTCTTAGGATCCTCGTGTTTAGATCTTGTGTCTTGGTTCATTTTGTCTCGTTGGATATCCTTGATTGTTTCTTGCTTCTTTTTACTGTTACATGTTGGCTTGTATATTATGTATCTTGCTAGTCCTCTGAGGACCTGATGATCTCTTCAGGTTTAGCGATTGTATGGAGTTAGTTAGCAGAGCGGGATGATAGAGGATTACGATGCATGATACAGGTATTTGCTTGTGATATTTCTTTATTATCCTCTCGTGCTTTATATTCAGTACCATGATATACTCTGCTTATTTATAGACTCATATTATTCTTGGAGTCTAATCGAACAATATGCTAATGGGCTGCAAACCATGACCCATACTTGTTCATTCTTGTTTTACATTATTCTTGTGGATTGAGATATAGTTTAGATTAGACAGGATACCCATGACCTTGACAGCTTATACGTACTCGAGTCGGGCTGGAGTCCGCTCGATACGTAGCTGGCTTGCTCACGAGCTCGCGTCCAAAAATCGGGTGTGGGTCATGACAATTACCTAGAATTGTACTTTGCTCCGCTCCTGACCAGATATGTTGCAGGTGTACTTGCAGGATATTGTTCTACCTTATGGGCCAGAGTTCGGGATCTTAGCTGAGCAGGATGGAGACATGACTTAGCTAGAGGCTTCAGGTTTAGACTGTTTAGCTTTACTCCTAGATATTGTTCTTTAGAGCTCATAGCGTATTTTATTCCTGTTGACTCTGGTACCTTTATATTATATGGACTTGTGGATTATGGTGATCTTTTTGGGATCGTTTATAGATGCTGTGATTTGTACTTATTCATATTTACTTGTTAGTTTCCTTAGCTTGGTACAGCTTACTACATTGAGTTTTCTAACGTAGGCTGGGCTTGTCTGACTTGTGTCCGATTATTTGGGAGTGGGTCGTGACAGGTTGGTGTTGTTGCTGATCTCAATGAGGAGAAGGAATGGTCTGATTCCGTAGAGTTGCGGTAGGAGAGGTTGGATGTGAGGCCCATGTCCGACCACATGGTGTTGACCAGGGCACGATCCAGACGGGAGTATTGCTGCCGGAAGCCTTCTTTCATGTTGCACCAGGTGAAGGCGTTGCCAACGAACTGGAGGGAAGACAGGTGGTTATTGAAAATAAAATTGCTGAAGTCGTTTATGGTCATCTTGAAGGGGCGATAGACCCCCCGACTTCTCTTCTCTGCAAGTGATTGCATTGAAGTCTCCCACACAAAGCCACAGAAGGTTAAAAAATGAAGGTGAGTGCCCCTCAGGAAATCACAAAGTAGTTTGCATTCTGGGATGTCTCAGCTGCCGTGGACAGCTGATAAAAGGGAGCGGGACCGGAGCATAGGGTGTTCCACCCAGCACGATAGCACCTATCTTAAATCATGGAATATGCCAAATTTGATGTCTGCCGTAAAAAGGATCCAGATGTCGTTACAGCTGGCTATGGCTGAAGGGAAACCGAGCTGGAGTTGGATGAATTTGAGTTTTTTGTGTGGGATTTGGGTTCAATGACCAATAAAATATCAATCATATGGGATTTCTTGAGACTGATGAGTCTTCTAAGTGTTTGTTTGTTCGCCAGGCCCCTAACATTCCACGAAAGGATGTTAAGCATTAGAGATCTTGTGGAGGGGTTTTGTGAGTTTTGCGACAGACCTAGTGGTCATGGTCGTAGGCTTTTTGTCAGTTTTCTTTTTCCTGTTTGCTTTGTGTTGCACGGAGGCTATGGCTTCTGGGCTGTCTTTCGATGCGGACGCGCCTTTGCTGGGGGCTACTGCTTCCTTCGATTGGGATGCTACTTCCTCCGAAAGGTGTATGTAGGCCTCTACTTAAATTTCTGCTAGGGCTCCAAAGTAGTTGTTCGGGCAGAGGAGCCCTGCTTCTGCGGCTTGTTGAAGCCTGGCCACTGGGGCTAGGCCAATGTTAGCCAAGGCGTCCGTGCAAAAGCCCACTATGAGATGATGGGGTGCTGTGCCGTCTGGTTCATAGACTTATGTGCTTTTGAGGGATGGAGGTTCTCCCTAGACGGAATCTCCTTCATGTCGCTATCCGGGTTGTCCTTGTTGACCGCCAAGGTGGCCTACGATGACTCGTCGGAGCTGGAGATCTCTGTGGTGGCGTCTGTTGGTGCTAGCGTAAGGATGTCGAATTTATTGGTGAGGATGATGGCCAAGGGGTTGTAGGGTGCCACGGCTCTACTCGTAGGGGAGAGGGGTTGTGTGCTGGGAGTTATGACGATGTCGTCAAATTGGACGTGAGAGTTTGGGAGAGGAAGAATCAGGGGTTGAAGATTTTGGGGAGTTGGCTTGCTATTGTTTCTCTTTCGGTTCGAAGAAGATGTTGTTATCGTAAACGATGGTCTGAGTGTGTGTCTTGTCCCCAAGCTCAATCTGAATTTGTTTTGGCAGGTCCTTGGACAAGTCGAGCTCCATGCAGATTTTAGCGTAATTGCCCTTAGAAAGGTTTCGGGTCTCTTCGGCCATGGCAACGAAAGTCCCGAATGAGCTGGCGATTCTTTTCAACGTCGCAGGGGTGAAGCAGATTAGGGAAATGTTGGGGAGGGTAACCCAGGCCGAGACTATCGCTGAGTCCACTTTAGTGCTGAACTCGGGAGTCCATTTGATGATGTTCATGCTCTGGGTGTCGATCTTGCTGGTTCCTCTCGACCAAACCTTCTTGTGGTTTATATCGAAGGATAAGTGGAGAAACATGTGTTCGGGGTCTAAAGGTGCGACCTTGTATGCGGAAGTGAGGCCCCACCCGGCAATTGCTTCCTGCCCTCTGCAGAGCCTCGGGCATCCGTTGGAGAATTTGAGGACACAGGCCTGTGAGAATGTGACGGATAAGGATGAAACTTCGGCGGTGGAGAAGGGGACGTGAATCGCATGACGTAAATCGTATGGAAATTCTATCTTCGGGAGTACAATCTCCTTAGCGGGATGGGAAAGAATCGTTGCTCGATCTGGTCTGAGCTTTTCTGCGTATATCAGGGGAGTCGTGAGCGCCGCGGATGCGGCGGATGGCACACCGTAAGCGTGCGACGGGAGGTCTGCAGTTGCAGGGGGTAGGGTGGTGGCGGATGTCAAGAGCGACACGGCGGCGGGGGGGAACACAATCGTGTTAGGAGTTGGAGAAGGGGAATGGGGGTGCCTTGGCAAGAGGAGGCGCTAAGGGGGGTGTAGTTGGATAAGAGTGCACCGATGGGAACAGCGCCAACAGATCTGTAATGACAGCTGAAGGCACCATTTAGGGGACCACGAAGCCCATGTGAGGAGCAAACGCAGTGTGGGAGCCAAGCCCGTCGGGCCCCACAGTCGATGGAAAGGCACCAGCAGGAAAGTATGGGGTTCCAACTGCATTGGGACCCACCAGAGTGGGCGACAACACATGGACACCAGAAGGGGTAGCACGTGGGCGCCAAAAGGCGGCAACATCGCCAGGCTCTGGGTGCCGGCATAGCTGGGCTCATACAGCCTAAGGGGGGCGCCATTGCCACTAGGCCCCACAATAAGTAGATTGGCTTCAGCAGCAAGTGCCACAGGCACGCAATCGGGGAAAGAGGCGCCCAACCGCTGCCCAGCACTGACGGAAGGGACGGGACAGTAGTGAGCACTATTCCCAGGTAGAGCGATGGTAGGGTCTCGGCCTACCAAACGTCGCAGGCTGACGGCGACACGGGGTGAGTCCCGTGGACGGTCCGTATGAGGCCACCGACGGCCAACCCGACGTCGAGACAGCGAGACAAGGGGGGATGAAAGGACGGCGGAGGGCGGGCAGAATGCCTGAGGCACTGGAGGGAGGGGAGATGAAAGGTCGACTAACGGAGGGGGCTGGCCGACCAGAGGGGGAGGCGGAGGAGAGGACGGGGGGAGGTGGAGGAGAGGGCGAAGGAGGGGACGCCAAACCGAAGAAAGCGAGGAGGTCGGAGGGCCACGGCTACGGCTGAGAGTACGCCCGAGGGGGAGAAGAAGCCCGCTGGTTAACCTGGGATGGGGGGCTCCCCCTGGGGAACGCGAGCTCGTGAGAAGAGGAGCTCCATCGAATTATTCCCTAGCCGGCATATATATATATATATATATATATATATATATATATATATATATATATATATATGTTATTGGCGAAATAAGCGGCTTATTTGTTAGCCCGGATTGAACGCTTCCCCGTAAAAAGCCACATTCACCTTTCCTTTACCCGCTCCCACACGGCCGGATTCCCACTTCAAAAGAAGAGGGATTATGTTTCGATTTGCCAAAGAGGTGGCAAAAACCTACTTGGTAACAGAGGCCGAGCCTGTTAGCAAAACTCAAGTTTTAACGCACGCTGGACTAAGCGAGCTTTCTTTCTCTACTGTTTAGAAAGAGAGAGCTGCCATAAAGAGGAAGTAAGATTCGGCTTAAGTGAGTTCAGTGACACTTGGGTATCAATCAACATAAATAAAGTACGATACCGCTCTGGTCCAAAAATCTCATAAGAGAAGACAGATGACAGAGGATGTTGTAGGAACGAATTGTAAAGCACAATACTCTAGAGGAGGTGAATAGAGTAGGCAGCGGAATTTAGCTAATTAAAAATGTTAGCAACAAGATCACAGAATATATATCACAGATAAGTAAATAAAAAGTAGAGAGCAGAAAGCAAACTCAAACACAAGGATGTATACTGGTTTTCCTCTTCTGAGGACTATTCCAGTCGGAAGAACTCTACCTTCCAGTTGAATCTACTATGGAAAATCACCACAAGTTTTTATCCGAAGTTCTTGCAACTTCTACAACGCGAGCTTTGATCCGAAGTACTCGATTGTAGCATTTGGTTTCCTAGTATTAAAATTTTATTTTGGATAATATTTTTTTATTTATATTTTATTACTATTAAGAATAGAGTGGTTAGAATTATTGTTAAATAGATATTTGATTTTGGGATCACACGGGGTCGTACCTAAGCCTATAGGTGAAGTATGATAACATTAGATCACATATGGTTTCTAGGTTCCCTAGATAGTCCCAAATATGTTATTTTATTATTTTAGATTTTTTTGGAATTTTTGAGAATTTTTGGATAATTAAAACCTATAGAATTTATTTCTCCATAGGCTTTTGCAATTTACTGTGGGGCCACACGAAGTGATTTTTGAGGAAAAAAAACTTTTATTTATGCTCTAGACACCTAAAAATAGTTTCTAGAATTTTGTAGGATTTTTTTGAATTTTTCTAGAATTTATTTGGAGTTATTTGGAGTTAAAATGAATTTTAATGATTTTCAGTAATTAAATTAATTAATTACACAGTCAGCAGTCCAGTCAGCCTGTACAGTCAACCAGGGTGGCCTGCGTGTCAGCCACCAGCGGCCAAACAGTAGGTCCCTGCTGTCAGTCTAAAGGACAGCTGGGTGCAATCCTTTCTGAGTCCGAGCGGGACTCGGATAGCCGAGCCGAGCCGAGCTCGAACTCGAGCCGAGCCGGATGCACCCTAGCCACAGGATCTAGAGCTATAGCCGCTCAGATGCAGCCATGTGGCAGCCTTAGCCCAGCCGCGGCTCGAGCTCCACCGACTCTCTCTCTCCCTATATATATAAGTATTCAGTTATTTCGTAAACCTAGAAATTCTAGCAGCCTTTTTGTGGGAGAGTTCTAGTAGAGTCCTCGACTTCGCCGAGCGATTGCCGCCAATCTAGACGTCCGTTTCATACGCTGTTTTTTTGTTAGAAGCATATTGAGGTTTGGTTTCCGAATATCTACTTTATTTTCTGTAATGTTGTGTTTGAATTTCTGGATAATTAATTGAGTGTCGGTTGTCCAAAAAATGATGCGTCGTACGATTTTCGAGATTCCAAGGGATCCCGAATTCTGATTTGCGATCCTTTTGAAGTTTTGGAAAGCGGACACCGAGCTCTACAACATATAATTTTACCAGAAATTTAGAGTTTCATCTAGTATTTTATTTTATTCATAGAAGTCAGATTTGGTCAACGATTCATCGATTTGGTCACGGTTAGCCATAATGGCGATAAATTTTGACCAAGTCGTGATTTTGCAGTACGGTCAATTTTAGTGCACTCATGGCGTTGAAATCTACCATGTTGAACACTCAAACTTTTGAAGTCGTAATGTTTGACTAGTTAGTCAATCATACATCTCGTTTTACGTGCCACGGGTACCAAATTTAGAACCGTGACTTTCCTTGGCCAAATATTTGTGTTTAGATTGTTATTTCAGAATTAAATAGGTTAAAATAGAATTTTAGATAATTTACTCTAGAATTAAAATAGTATTAATTAAGTTAACCCCTTAGCCACTTTTTAGGATTTTTAGAGTGGGAATCGTTGATCTAACTTGTGGTTTTTAGGTGACGGGATAGATCGGCCTACGACATCTTGACTTGTAACTTTATCATCTATCAGAGCAGGCAAGTATCACTATGACCTATGTTTCCTTTATTTTATACTGCATGTTTCATGTCGTCTTTTCACTAATACTTCTTTATAATTCATGTTGTCAATGTTCATGATTACTATTGTGCACGAGAGTTAGAATCGTTAGGGTATATATACATGTTCATCACTTACTCATTGTTTCCTATTGTTTACAGTTTATCGTATAGCTAATGTTTATCGTAGTGGACATATATTGTGAGTGAGTCGGGCGGAGGAATACAACAAGTAAGCATGTGGTCAACGAATTGAATACAGACCCCTATATATTGATTGCATAATATCAGTCATGCACCACACGTATGACTGACGGATATCCCAAGCCGTCTACATGATAAAAGTTGGTATTCTAAAACACACAGTACACGGGACTTAATCATTATTGCTATATTGTCTATTGTTCTTCTTTCATCAAGTCTACCTGCTTATTGTCATCATGTCTTAGTGGTATGTCAAAGTCTACCTTCATATTGTGATCATGTCTCAGAGGTACTTCCTTACCATACAATATCATGCCTATACTTATCTTCAGTTACTTTCTTTTTATCATTTCTTCATGCTTTTATACTATATTGTGTAATATAGCGTTATGGTGATCTTGCTCCAATCCTGACTGGATAACTATTTTTCAGCTTTAGACGAAGAGATTTACCCCGAGGTCTACGGTGAGTATATTGGCGACCCTGACATCACTGGCATACCCGATTCCAGCACTGATGTAAATTAGCATATTTTCTTCCTTATGGATTCGCATTAGTTAGTAGTTATAGTTATAGAGTTTAGTTTGTTTTATATTTTTGCTATCCGGGTTTGTTCTCGAGACTTTTCTGAGTTGTAGAGGATTATTTCATATTTATAATATTGAGACTATTGGATATTTTAGTGATTATTGCTGGCTTAGTTGTGGATGATATATGTGCGTGTTATACTTATTGTGGACCATTGTTATCATAGACAGCGTACTACCGCCGATTCTGCGGCGTAGGCTGGACTTGGCCATGTACTCGTATCCTAAAAAGTGGAAGCGGGTCGTGACATAGACCAACTTCAATTGTGAAGTGTCTATCTTCAATCAAGCCTCTGATTACAATCACTCTGAAACTTCTAGATCGTACCGCACTGGCAAATCAACTAGAGAATTGTAACTGGCTTGGAATTTGAAAATGAATAGCTCAGAATACTTTGGAAGAAGTAGTAGACTTATAGAGAAGAGATATGAAAGTGAATTGGTGTATTGAAATGATCGAAATCTTTCTCTATTTATAATTTTTCCAAAGGCAGAATTCTGACAGAATTCGAGCAGAATTCGGGCAGAACTCTATGAGAAAATGTCGGCAAGATCCGTAACTGCAGGAGGACCAAGTTCAAAATACAATGTCTACTAACCAAACTCTGGCCGAATTCGGGCCGAACTCGGGCCGAATTCTGTTGGAGTTCTGTCAGGGTTTTTGTAAATCAGATTTTTGGGATTTTTAAAAAGTTAGGCAGTTAGGAAGTAGTTTGGGCTTTTGTAAGTGGACTTATTTTTAAAATGAAAGGGTATTTTGAAAACGTTTCTCGGATAGCCTATTTTCTAGTACGATGCAGTTTACATCGTATTCCTAGACTCAGTAAATATGAAAAAATATATTAATAAAATAGGAAAACCAATAGCCCTTTGATGACGTCTTTCTTCTGATATTTTAGCAGACCTAAAGACGCCTTTTTTTCCTTGATGGCGGTCGTCCAAAGATAAACAGATCTGAAAATCTGAATACCTTTCGGTGGCTTCACCCCCGAACGGGTGGCGCTGTCCCCTCGACCCCTGTCCGCTGACAGGGCAGCGGAACCCCCGATACGAGGCCCCGGATAGGTCGGTGGGTGATTCAGAGATATCTTCTTGTATGACACCGTCTTTGGCCCACAAAGCTTGATCATGCTTACTGCATGTCTATAAGAACATGTTAGACGAACAAAACAATATGGTACAAGCATAGCAATATGATATAGAACATTTAGGACAATGTTAAGTTTAAGTAGCAACATGATAGTGATTATATGAATAGTAGTGACGTCATTATGTTAAATTTAATTGATTAGCCATATTCAAAAATATGATATAATCAATGGGCTAACAATCTTTCCCTTTTTGATTATGGCAAATCGGTTAAGTTTAATATATATACAATAGATGCATGTATCACTAATAAACACATAATACTATAATATTGTGTGCTAACTTAAACTTATTTCTCCCCCTTTGACATGATAAAAAGTACGCTCCCTGTAATTAGAGCTAAAATGAACTCAAGCATAAGTAAAGGAGGAAAGCAAAAATAATCATGATTAAGGATTAGGAGAACAATGTAACGACTAGTTTAGAAAATTGCATAACTAAAGTAGAAAAACTTGTAAAAAATAGTTGGTTGAACTTAAAAACATTGAAATCAATCAATACATAATTTACCAACTAGAAATACAAAAATGACATTCAAAATACAATATGATGAATAAATAAAACTGTAGTTTTGAAATTGACCAATAAAGGATTTTAATAAATAAAAAAATAGATATCAATATAGTAGAAATCAATCATTGGCCATGAATAATTTATGAAAAATTCACAGATCTAGTATATACCAAAAAAAATAAAGAATATAATGAGACTTTTAACAATGATCACAAAAAAAATTATGATTCATAATTTGCCCATACAAATTAGTGAATCAATTCCATAAGGAGTATAATTATTAAAAAGGAAATCAAAATAAATATACTAGATTCTATTCAAAATCTATACCAAAGTTCATGCATTTGAATTTAATTGCCTTAGCATGATATATGAATATCCATTAGATAAACATGAAGGTAATAAAGACAAAATACTTGAGAAGAAAAAAAATTCAGTCGACTTGAATGCTTCCCCGCAAAGTATGATCAGTCTAAATATTGATAATCATGAACTTTGAGATAAAATCTCAATAAGAAATGCCAAAAGTAATTTAAACTCAATCAAATAAGGATAATTAAATATATTTAGCAAGATAATTTTAGAAACTCGAATGAGAGAATTAAAAATAAATAATAATAATAATCATATATTCTCTCATCCAATACAAATCCAAATATCATGAACAACTCAACAAGATATTTTAAGTAAAAGAATATATGTCCATGATAAACTAGGTATATCACACATTAATGGCATAAAATAATTAAAACAATTAATTTGCTCCCCCTTAAAATATGTGTATTCTAGTTTCGAAGTAATTTATATGCAAGAATAGATAAAATAAATAATCAAAAGATCTAAGGAATATCCAAGATATGCATCTTTCTTTCCTTTGATCAAATGCATATAAAGTCCCAAACTTAAAACAAATATCATCTTTAGGCAAATAAAAGAAATATCCAATGAATAAATGCTTAAAGATGAACAAACAAAATATGTCTCCAATAAAAATAAACATAACTAAATAAATGTTCAAAGAAAAATTTATTCTAGGTATATGGCATGTCAAAGGAATAATTGATTTGGAACAATTAACTGCTCCACCTTTACATGGCTATGTCAAAAATAATAGTATTGACAAATTTAAAATAAATTCAGAAAGATATTTCCAGAAGTAGAACAATTAACTGCTCCACTTTTACATGGATATTATATATATATATATATATATATATATATATATATATATATATATATATATATATATATATATATATATATATATATATATATATTTTATTTTTTTATTTTATATATATATATATATATATATATATATATATATATATATATATATATAATATATATATATATATATATATATATATATATATATATATATATTAATGTATTTTAATACCCAACATGCCTACTTGGGTTTAGGTTTGGCTTGGAAGAATTTTGGGAAAGTTTCGTACAACCGGGTCTCCTAAAGAGTAAAAAATGCTTATATAATTAATTAATTAATCAAAAATATTGTTTGGGCCATAACTTGAATTGTTAACATGCAAGAGACCTAAAATATGACTATGTCATCCCTACCATGGCTAATATGCTAGTCATGACAATCGACTATACTAGGCATGCCATAATTTCTAGTCAACATGCATACTAAAACTCAACCATGACTATAGCCCTTTTATATAGTAAAAATAGATTTAAAAATAATTAAAACTCCAAAATAAATATTTAACTCAATTAAAAATTTAGGGAAATTTTGAGTTGCACCCTACTTTTTTAACCTATATTTAAGGTGCACCCCACTGCTTTACCATAAAGCACGAATCCCCCTCCCCACTTTTGATGGAAACCATCCATAGCTGACGGTCAACCCCGTTGACCGACATTTTTGGACGAAAATACCCTCGTTTTCTTCCTCCCCAAACCCAAACTCTCGTCTGCCCGTTGCCGCCGCTTGCTGCCCCCCCCCCCCACCTCCATGCGGGCGTCGCTGCAGCGCTGCCCCTCACCTCTATGCCCGCTGTTGTCGCTTGCTGCCCTCCACCTCCCCGTTGCTATGTCGCTGTCGTCCCTTCCCCCTACCCGACCTCGTCGCCCGTGCAACCACTGGCTGCTTTTGTATGAAGGTAGTGGGGAGGGGGCGACGTCGTGGGGGGCAGAGAGTGTCACAACCCGCACCCGCTTTTCGGATACGAGCACGTGAGCAAGACAGCTACGTATCGAGCGGACACCAACCCCTCTCGAATACGTAAACGCTGTCATGGCTATGGTATACTGCCAAATCATGGCAAAACAAATCTATATCTCAAATCCACATTAAGTGCACGGAACAGGAATAAACACTATGGGTCGTGGTCTGCAGCCCACTAGCATATATGTCCGATAAGACTCCAAGAGTGTAACAAGAGTCTCTAAACTGAATCAATAAGCAGAATATCTCATGATAAGGAATGAAAAAGCACGAAAGGATAACAATGTAATATCACTAACAAATACTTGAGACATGCATCACAATCATCTACTATCCCGTTCTGCCACTAACTCTATGCAATCACTAAACATGAAGAGATCATCAGGTCCTCAGAGGACATAGCAAGATATATATAAACATGCCTATCTAGCAGTTTAATCATGCATGATAATATAAACATGATATAAACAAGGAACGAGACAAACATGGCAAGAGACCATGACCAAACTGCTAACAAGTGACTAACGACAGATGGCTACTGACAGGTGAATATGAACTGGAATACAAGAACAACTACACGTAACTGAACTGTTGGATGAACAAGTGACCACGATATCAATGGAATACCAACTCTCGCCCCGAGTGGACTCGCAGTTTTGAACTAATCACTAACCCTCGTCCCGAGTGTGGACTCTCTGGTTAGTACTAACCCTCGTCCCGAGTGTGGACTCTCTGGTTAGTTCACGGCAAGGCACCCACGTCCCGAGTGTGGACTCTCTGGTGCAAGTATAACATCATCGTCCCGAGTGTGGACTCTCTGATGTAAACACCCTCGTCCCGAGTGGACTCTCTGGTGCAAGTCAAGTCAACACCCTCGTCCCGAGTGTGGACTCTCTAGTGTAAATAATCGACATCCTCGTCCCAAGTGTGGACTCACGGATGTAAACAGATCAAGGCAAATACCCTCGTCCCGAGTGGACTTTCTGGTGCCAAGGAAACAATAACAAGGATTTAGCAGTTCAATTACACGTATTCGTTCTATGACACGACTCAAGCAAGGTACTGGTGAGACAAGGTAGGACTCAGTCAAGACACAATAAAGTCCAGTATAACTACACTGTCAAGTCAAGCATGACCATAAACCGGTGAACAAGGTATGTAGAAACTAGATAAAGCAAGTAGACAAGAAAAGCTAATGAATCATGTATAAAAAAATATAGTATCTATGATAATACACTAAAAATATGAAAACTATAAACATAAAATTAAACTGTAGAGGGAGGCAAGGTATCTTGCCTAGAGGTTGCACGCAGATCCAACAAAGTATAGTCAACTGCTAAGCCATAAAGTCCAAATCACCACAACTGTCTCCGAAAGCTGAAATAAATATTGCCAATATTCTCAGAATCGTCAAATTAGCTAGGATTGCCTGTCCTTAAGTCCAATTCTGGACACAGGGGAAAATGGTAATTTTGGACCAAAACGATGTCCGCCGTTGGACTCGCTTTGTACCGAAAAGCGTGCCAGGGTCAATGGTCTCTAAAGTCGTCAAACTACCTGTCTACGGATTTGTTTTGATGATACGAACCCAACGGTATGTCCAATTTTGGATTCCGTTGGGCCGTGCACAAAATCGCCCGTTGAATCGGATGGTGGGGCCCGCGAAACGGCGATCCGCTCAACTGTCTCAAAATTGGACCAAACTTGGCATACAGGACCAGAAAAACGATACGGTCCTGTTTGCGCAAGTTTCGTCTCGATCTGACGAACGTGCACAAAGTAATTAGGAAATTTGCACAGAGGCCGATACGGTAAATTTCGACGGATACGGATCAAATTTGTCGCGCACACGCAACCAATTTGAATTCCGTCAAAGCCTACACGACTACGAAGCCGATACGTACCTTTTGATGCTTTCGGTTCGTGACCACGTCGCCCGGATTGGCGGAACGCACGTCGTATCGAAGGAATTTGTGTTTTCGAAAAACAGTTTTTTGATCAAATTCGGGATTCGATTTCTCGACGCGTAGTCGATGATTTCCAAATCCACAAAAAGGGTCGTAAAGTCCTATATGTTGTCTATAACAGACTTTAATTAGTATTCTAAAATTCCTAACATACAGATCATAAAACATCTTCCAAGTTGGGTCTTTGGGACGGGTTCCTGTCCTGTTTAGACAGGTTTTTCCATCGACTTTGAGTCGATTTTCTGGGCTTGTTAATCAGCGATATCTAACTCTATTAGTTGGGATTCAGAGAGGGTTAGATGGTGACGTACCAGTGAAGACGATTTGAAAAACTACGTCTCGAGACGAAGAAATCCTTCCGTGAAATCGGCTACCAATGATGTTGCAACTGCCGTGTGTCGACTCCACGCGGTTTCAGCCACCGTCCGCGGTATGCGACGGCCTGCTGCGTCGGCAGCGTGCGCACAGACCTGGAGGGGTCGTTGGGAAATTGTCGTGGGTTAGGGTTTTAGGTTTGCTCCTGCTTCTCCTCTCTCGATTTCTCTATGTATAGTCGGGTGTAGCTCGGGCTGGGGGATTAATGTTCGGTTGTGGGGGATTAATGGCTCGACCTGGGCTGCTTTGGAGTTGTTGGGCTGGGCTTGCTTGGTCCGGCCTGGATGCTGCTTTTATTCTTTTTATATTCTTTTTTCTATTTAG
>JANAVB010022397.1:2061491-2213335 GCA_029216955.1 Iris pallida | reverse complement strand
TTACTAAACAATTATTTATAAAATTCTAAAAATTACCATTTAAATCAAATAAATAATAAAATAAAAAAATAATTCAAAATTTTTTGGGAAGGGGAGCTACAGGAGGGCAACGTTTGGGGGACGGGAGGTGACGTGGGGAAGGCGGCACGGGGGACGCGGGCGACGACGCAGGGGAGGGGTGACGGTGAAGGTTGGTGGTTGTGGTGATGTGAAGGTGGTGATGGTGAAGGTAGTGGTGGTGTTAGTGAAGGTGGTGGTGGTGTTAGTGAAGGTGGTGGTGATGGTGAAGGTGGTGGTGATAATGGTGGTGGTGTTGATGGCAGAGGGCTTAGCGAGGCAGAGGAAGGGACCGAGCACGGCGGGGGAAGCATGTGGATGCATGCTTTGGAAGAGGATAAGGATAATTTGGTCCAAAAATTGGTCAACGAAGTTGACCGTCATGTTGGACGGAATCCGTAAAATATGGGGGTAACTTATTTAATGTAAAATACAAGGGTACACCTTGAATGCGGAAAAAAAAAGTGGGGTGCAACTCAAAATTTATTTAATTTTGGGGGTTTATAATATGCATATTTTCATAATTTTGAACTTTTTTCAAATGGACGTCATGAGTACATTTTTAAATTATTTTATAAAAGAAGCAGTATTTGTAAAACAATACCCTAGCTTTGAAGATTATAAATTTTTCGATCACATTTTCAAGCTTAAAAAGGTATTATATAGACTCAAACAGGCCCCTAGAGTTTGGTATGATCGTAAGTACCTTTTCAATTGAAAGTGGTTTCAAATAGGAAGGTTGACACTACTCTATTTATCAAAACTATTGATGATAATATTAATTAGTGCAAATATATGTTGATGACATAATCTTTGGGTCAACTAATGAGTTACTATGTCAAGAGTTTGCTAAGTGTATGCAGAATAAATTCGAGATGAGTATGATAGGAGAGCTCAACTACTTTCTCGGACTACAAATCAGACATAATTCACAAGGGACTTTCATCAATCAAGCCAAGTACATGAAGGAATTGCTAAAGAAGTTCGACTTTGACAATGCAAAGCCTACCGGCACTCCAATGGCTACATCAACCAAGCTCGACCTTGATGATAGCGAAAAATCGATCGATCAGCGTAAGTATCGAGGTATGGTTGGTAGTTTACTATACTTAACTGCATATCGTCCAGATGTTATGTTCGATGTTTGCATATGTGCTAGATTTCAAGCCAATCCTAAGGAATCACACATATGCGCAGTTAAGTGTATCTTTAGATACCTTAAGGGTACTTCTACTTCAACTTGTGGTATCCCAAAAACACATCCTTTGACCTTATTGGTTACTCGAATGCTAACTTTGCTGGATGTAAAGAAGATCACAAAAGTACCAGAGGTACGTGTCATTTTCTTGGAAAACTTTAGTCTCTTGTTTAACAAAAAGCAAAAAAAATTGTATTATCAACAAGTGAAGTTGAGTATATCACTGCAGAAAGTTGTTGTGCACAAATTTTATGGATGAAGCAAACATTAGAAGACTATAATTTATCTTTTAAAAACATTCTCATTCTATGTGACAGCACTAACACGATTAATTTGACTAAGGACCCAGTATGTCACTCATACACTAAATACATAGAAATACGTCATCATTTTTGCGTGATCATCAACAACACGAAGATATTTGTCTAGAATTTATTGACACAGATCATCAACTAACAAATTTTTATAAAGTCATTAGCCGAGGACCGCTTTAATTTTATTCGTCGCGAGTTAGGTATTCTTAATTTTATCTCGGAAGCATAATGATTTATGTTCGATAAATGACTTGATATTAATTCAACAATTTTATTAAATCAAAATTGTTTTGGATATAAGCCGAAAGGGCCCTTCTGTCATATAGGCCTAAAGAGCCTGAAGCGATACAGTGTCAAGTACCTTCGGACTACCTGCTTCCTAGATTAGAAATTTTGGTTATGATTAATTTTATGATCATTAGGGGTCATGCCTGACTATGTTAAGGGCATATGGGCTCTGGATAGCTTATATATAGGTTATTTACCTATTTTATATTTTACATAATTTTTTGATATATTTAGGTATTTAATTTATGAAGGTTTATATATTTTAAAAACTTCCAAGATTTACTGTTGTGGACACACACAAAAAGAAGAAGAAAATGCTATCTTTTTTTTTATTGGCGCAAGGCACCACAAATCGAGTACGCCTGAGAGATCCTGCGCTGAGGATCCTCGAGTACAAAAAAGAATTATAGGGAATGGGACGATGGAGATCGAACGGCAGTTGCTCCTTTACTCCGTTGACACTCCGATTAGAAAAGTGGAAGGAAAATCGAAGAAAATTGCTAACTCTCGGCTCACTGGCAAGAAGTGCAGCAATTTGGCTCTTGAAAATGCTCTCTGTTATATCTTTTGAAGAGGGATGAGGCCCCCCTTTTATAGTCGTTCCTGAGCTGGGATGATGTTATACGCCCACATGAGGAAACACACTGGTTTTATGTGGGCACATAGTCCTGCTTTGGGCGCGTAGAATGTAGGCGCATACAGGCTGCGAGATCGTAGGTTGGTCGTGGTGTTAATGTGGCCGCATGCTTCGGTGCACGACTGCTCGTAGAAACTGACGTGGTCGTGTGCTTCGGTGCACGTATTGATCATGGCTTTGACTGAGTCAGGCTTGGGCGCATAGCCATGTCTCAGGCTATGCGCCCTCCTTTCGGGGGAGCTAGTCTTGGGCGCATGAAGCTTCACTGAACTGGGCGCATGGAGCTACACTTGATTTGGGCGCATGGAGTTGTACTGACTGGATGCATGAAGCTTCATTGGCTGGGCACATGGAGCTCCACTGATTGGGCGCATGGGGCTTCACTGACATGGGCGCATGGGGCTTCATTTGCTGAAAAAATTTCATGCTTCTACAAGACCCCCTTCAAAGTTTTCGATACTTGAACAAGTTCGAAATACTTTGAAAGAAGCATGGTTCGTCTTCTCGTGAGGCAATGGGCGCATAGCACGGCTCTCTCTCCTTGGGCGCATAGTATTTGGCCAGCGTCGTCCACGTCAGCAAGGGACAGTCGTATAATATGCAGAGAACTGATCCTTCACGTAGGCGTATAGGCTGTAGTGGACGCATACAAAAAATGGACGCATACAGAAGGTGGGCGCATAGTATATCCCGGTCTATAAATAGATCCTTGGAGGAGAGAGAAAGTTCATTATTCTTTCTTTTTAAATTTTTTAGAAAAACTCTCCGTCTTCTTTCTTTGAGAATCATGTCTCCCAAGGTCGCCAAGAGATCCGCGAAGGGCAAGGGGGCTGCGCCGAGTGACTCTCCTCCTGCGACAGCATCTTCGGCAGTCCAGGACCCGATTCTGGGTGAGAGCATGCTTCAAAAAATGAAGTCTCGAGCGTTAATTGCGACGCTCGGACTTCTCTTCTGCCTGGGCGCTTGCGCCTAGGGCAACAACTTTTGTGAGCATTACTATGCGCCCACAGAAGTTATGCACCAACACTGTGGTACGCTATGCGCCCAAGTGCTGCGACATTATGTGCCCTCTGTGGCATGTTATGCGCCCACGCATTGTTCGTATGTTATGCGCCCATATGTCTTATTTTGGGCGCATATCCCTTTGGACGCATAAAAGTCTTCAGGACTTAGCTTTTTCTGAAGTATCCTGAGTCTGACTTTCTTTCTGCCATTGCAGTAAAGGTGTTTGTCCCAGAATTTGACGGAATCCCTTTCGGCTCCGCTTATCAGGCCCTTGATACCAGTCCCATAACAGATATGATCAGTGCGGTTCAGGCCAAGATTAATCAAAATCAGCCTATGGAGCGGACCCTCGCTATACTTGAACAGGATAAGACTTTCTTGTAGCAGATGATTAATGATGAGAAGTTCGTGCGTGAAGGGGCATGTCGCTTCAAGAAATTGTACTTTCTATTTGGTGATAGTGTAGGGTTTAAAAATGGCGAGACTATACGTTTGAGAAACCCCATGGTGATCAGTCTGGAAAATTAGAGGATATTGCTGCCGTTGATGGAGCGCCAGTATCCTTTGTCTGCTTTCACTGCCTTAGTTGTGCGTCGACGGATGAAGTGGGACCTAACTCCTGAGCTTTCCGGAATCATTTCTGGGAGAATTCAGTTCGACTCAGGCGATCGAAAGAAGGACACTTTCAAATGTGTCCGGGGCTCTGCATCTTACTCTACGAGAGGACTGCAGCCTGGTGCCGTAGTGAACGACATTCCCACTAACCTCCATCCTTATGTCGCTGACACGCTTTGCCATTTGATGATGATGGGGGATGTGTCGTATCCCACAGGGAAGATGCGGTTGGAAGGCTGGCGGTATCCGTCTTCATTCTGGAGCAATCTCACTGGCTAGATTCTTTCCACGTATGAAGCCACCCTGAAGACAGCTGGCCTTTACTATGCTATCCGGGCCACTCAATATGGTGTGACGGTCAACTGGCCAATGTTTGTCTCTTTGGCCGAGTTATATAACCTTCACACTTGTACCTTCTTTACTTCGGCTGGGAGATGGGATTGGCTCTCCATGAAATACAGGAAGTGTCGAAGCTTCCCTGGGGTACGGAGCCCTATGAAGAGTACGTGCCTTGTGATAAAGAACTCCGGGACCTGGAGAGTGAAAACTCCAGGATGATTGATATATACAAGGAACTGCTTTGTTATCTACTTATCTGTCATAGGATTAATAAGAAAGGGAGGACCGAGGGGGCCAATCCCCACACGAGAGCCTGGACGGGCAATATCTTCATTCAGGGAGAAGGGGAGGATTCGACCTCCTTTTCAATCTTAAAACCTATGACTAAGTTCGATATAGAGGCCCGGATGGCGGACTATGAGACGGCGGATACTATGGACAGCGATGATCCTGGGTCTCCGATTGGCCACTACTTCCGTCAAGTCGAACATCCGTTGTCGGAGAAAGCTGTATTGGCAGCTTTCTTAATGATCTGGCTTCGTGACTGCGTAGTCCCTGGAGGTTCGGGGTCCATTGATAGAATAAGCCAGGTTATAATACTTCCAGCTGTGAAGCTAGTGTTCGGACACCGTCTTACGTTGCTTCCCGCGATGGTCTGTGCCACTGGACGAGGTCTGCGGGACTTTGTCAGGGATGCGGTGACTCCCGATGGCAGGCCCCACTTCGCCCGGACTGAGCTTCCGTATCATTTCCTGATGGGGTGGCTGCTACTGCATTGTCCTTCCCTAATGAATATTGGGCCGGTGGCGGACTCGGTGGCAGAGGATGCCTTTCTTCGTAGATTTCGTAATGCAGATTGGGCCGTCACCGGTGTACCTGCTTGTAGAAAGGCTTTAGGCTTATTACAGAATTATGAGCTCTTTAGAGTATCCCCTCCGTCCGACAGCATTACTGCGGGAGATATCTTAGTGGATGAAGGAGTTCATGCCACTAATTTGACTGCTGGGGGCGTTTCACTGGCTTCAGTCTATTAGACCATCGCATCTGGTGCTCCGAAACAGGAATCATGCCTATTTGGAGCCGTATTTGTCGAGCCATTTCGCACGACAGTTCGGCTATGGCCAGCTCCTTCTGGGAAATGCTAGACGGCATTTGGAGTCGATAGGCAGTTTGATTAACGGGGCACGTGCTTAGATGTACTACAACGCCGGGTGCACGGGGGTGATCTTTGCCCTACCCCTGGATAAGCCTGAGACTCACTTGTGCTACGCCGTCGCCAAATTTTACGTTCAGATTAATACTCTTCATCCTCAGTATGATCATGAACATAGCTTGATATTGGGGAGTCGGTTTGACCCCCTTCCTACGAAAAAGGTGCCAAAAGGCCGTAAGAAGAAAGGTATTGTTCCCACCGCAGAACCAGCCATAGTACCGCCGCCAGAAGCTATCTTTAGGGAACAACAGCGTCTCCGAAGGAGGACACAAAAGACGATGATTCTTCTCCTCTCAATCCTCCTCAGAAGAGGAAAGCTTCAACTGAATTGGCCCAGGAGCCAACTTTAAAGCGAAAGAAGAAAAACTGTTACCCCGAGGAGAGCCAAGGAAATGGGTTGCTGGCTCGCCTCCCTTGAGGAGGTCCTCCCGGCAAACTGGAAGAGGAGGAACGGCGTCACGGGCCGTTATTGTCCGGAAGGTAGATCCCTTCCTAGATTCCATAGCCATTCTGGTCAAGCCTTTAGCAGCTTTCTCACCCTTGCGTTTGTCCTTTACACAGGACCCCGAAGTTGCAGCTGAGGTAGGTGCCTCCTCCTCTGAAGAGGTGGAGGCGGCGACAATGTCCCCTACTCGTCTTCGACTATTGGATGAGGGCGGGTCTTCTTCAGCCGTAAGACCTGAGCGATAGGGTAAACATGACGAAGGCCCAGACCCTGATGGCGGTCAAAAGATCAGTTTCTCCTACGACATATCTGTAGAAGATATATCTACAATAGGAACTGCGATGAAAGAGCTGGACGAGAACCAAGTCCAATCGGCTCATCCTTCTGCGGGTACGTTGCCATTGCGCCTCTCTTCGGATGAGAATTTTTTACTTCGATTTTCTATGCTCCTTGTGAAGCTGACCACGACTGTATGTTCCCTTGTAGACAAGGGGAAAGAACCCCCCACGAAGATAGTCTCTGCCATTGGAAGAGGGACAGAAGTTGTCCTCGGCTCCTCCAAATCTGCTGCTGTGGAGGGAGCTGTTAGTGAGCTGGTATTTGCTTCAGAAAGAAAGGTCGAGCAGCCTGCTGAGGGGGCTGTTACTGAATCCGCTCCTGTTCTGGCTGAGCTTGTGGAAGAAACTAGGCCCGATGCTGCTCGAGGCCTTGACATTATTCCCCTTGAACAGTCCGGGCCTGATCTTGGTTTGCCTGAAACCAAGGTTGATGGCGTAGCTCAAGTTAGAGTTGAGCAAGTCGAAGGTACAAAATTATAACCTTTTCGTATTTCCCTCCGTCTTTTTCTGGTTACTGATGTATATTGTTTTCCCTGTCAGGTTCGGCTTCTTGTCAGGTGTTCCTTCAAGAAGTGGAAGAAACTTTCTAAGCCTCTTCTCCGACGACCTCCACCGAAGATGAAGAGATGTCCCAGGAAGTTGTCAGAGCTTTCTACTCCGTATTGAAACTGAAGCTTCCTGGGGTCCTGAATCGGAATGCTGCCTTCGGTTCCGTAAAGGCGGTTGCCGAATGTCAGGTAGCGGCCCTCGAGAGCATAGCCGGCCATGAGGAGCGGGCCAACACTCTGAGGAAAGTTCTGAACGACCTGGAGGGTCAGGTAGCTAGGTTCTGAGACATCAAGCAGCGGAGTCTGACGTCAATATTCTGTGCAGAGGACGACGCTTTGATAACAGCTTTTACAAAGGAGAAGGCTACCTTCCAGGCAAGGAAGGACGCCCTTGTCCAGGAGATCGGCGAGCTGGCTGACCAGTATGGCCAGTTCAATGCTGTGAGTGAGGCCCATGCTGCCTCGAAGAATAGGCTGGCTGCGCAGATCACTGAGAAGCACAATCACATTACGCAGATCAAGAACGAGATTGCCCAGCTGGAAGCTGACTTGAGGACGGTGACATCTGAACAGGAGGATTATTTATCCCAGACTGCCATGACTGCCACCACTTCTTCCCGTTTACAAGAACAGCTGGAGAAGTTAGAGGGGGAGCATCAGATTCTGATCCTCTTTGAAGATGAAGCCGCTCGTCAAGAAGAGGCACGGCGTCGAGCTGCTGAAAAATCTGAGGCCGAGATTATTGTTCTGAAGGACAGTATAAACCGCGTGTGTATCCCGTAGATTTTGTAACTTCTTTCTCTTTTTTTTCTTTTTTTTCTCTAGCCGTCACGGCTCTTGTACCCTTTTTTCTGTCTTTTGATAGACGTTTAAGTACAAAATAAAGAATCTTTTCGGAAATGAATGTGGTTTTGTGAAATATCGATGCTAAAGGTAATGTGGACGTAGCAAGGATATCTTTGGTGGGTATTCCGCTGGGGAATTTTTGATGTGGACCTATTATCTGTTTTATATTCGAATGATTCGAATATAGATAATAAGTTGAACGAAGCTGCTAGTAGAGGTAATATGGACGTAATAGCAGAGGATGTTCCATATCTGACCAGAGGTAATATGGACGTAGAAAGATATATAACATTAAGTAGGAGTGGATAATTCAGAGGTAATAGGGACGTGATTATCCTTGATGAATGCTTTGCTTAGAGGTTATGTGGACGTGGCAAAACATAATCATTTCACTGGGAAAATATTTATCAAAAAATAATTCAGAGGTAATGGGAACGTGACTTGTTTTCGTCAGACCGAATTTGGACAGAGTCAAAAATGGAAATGATTCCACTAGGGAAATATTTAGAGGACCTATTATCCAGGGCGTATTCAAGACTCTTGAAATACGGATAATAGTTAGATAGTTTTTTTTGGAATCATATAAACATCGTACTGTACATTTATATGACTGAGTATATGTGAACAAAAGAGGTTACACATAGTATTTCTTCAGGAACTTGCCATTGATAGGCATCATGAGCAAGTCACCATCGGGCTTGGTTAGCCGGTACGCACCGTTAGAATACACTGATTCTATGACAAAAGGACCTTCCCATTTAGGCTGGAATTTTTCTTTTGTTTTGTACGTCATGACCATCGGTCTTCTCACTACTAAGACTAGATCACCGACTTGGAAGATCCTTTCCTTCACTTTTTTATTGAAAGCTCTGGAAAGGCGTGCTTGGTATAGCTCAATGTGATGTTGAGCTAACAAGCATTTTTGTCTAGCGCTTCGAGCTCCTGGAGTCGCAGACGGTAGCTTTTTTCAGTAGTCAACTCGCTGGCTAGGGCTACCTGAAGAGAAGGAATCTAGATTTCTAGGGGAAGAACTGATTTGCTCCCATAAACCAGAGAGAATGGTGTACTGCCTGTTGGAGTCCGGACCGTTGTGCGATAGGCCCATAGACATTGATCGAGCTTCTCGTTCCAATCGCGCTTATTTGAAGACACGAACTTCTTGAGAAGCTTTATGATGGTTTTGTTGAAGGCTTCTGCTAGCCCGTTAGCCGCTGGATTGTAGGCAGTAGAGGCTACGTTCTGGATTCGATTCCTATCGCAGAATCGATAGAATACATAGCTTGCGAACTGTGGACCATTATAATGGATGATCCTGTGAGATAGGCCGAAGCAGTAGATGACGTGATGTTTGATGAAACTAATTACGTTCGATGCCTTCACTTCGGTGAGCGGTATAGCTTCCACCCATTTGGAGAAGTAATCGGTTATGGCTAGGATGAACCGATGTCCTTTGGAGGATGGCGGGCTGATTGGTTCTATGACGTCCATGCCCCAGGCTTCAAATGGCCAAGATGCTGCCGTCGGGTGTAGAAACTTCGAAGGTTGATGAATGAAGTCAGCGTGGAACTGACAAGCTCTACACTTCTTTGTATATTCAACAGCATCTGCTATCATTGTGGGCCAGTAATAACCCATTCTTTTGAGGTGATCTTATAATTTGGGGCCCGATTGATGTGTACCACAAACTCCATCGTGTACCTCCCGGAGTATATGTTTGGCTTATGTGTCTGACAAGCATCGTAACATTAGCCCGTCGTAAGAGCGTCGGAACAACATCTTAGTAGCTGTATCGTAGTAAAATCTGAGGGATCGCCTTTGGATGGATACTGCTTCCTTCGGGTCCTCATGGAGGATTCCATAGACAACATTGTCTATGAAGGAAAATCTCCAGTCTTTAGCATCGACGTTTGTTTCCGCTGCGTAACTGTGATGAATATGCAAGGCATCTTTAACACAGAATAATTTTCGACCAGATACTGTGATCGACTGTTGTGTATTGGTAGGAACGGTCAAGGAAGCAGCGAGACCGACTAGAGCATTTGCTTCTATATTCTGTAGTCAAAGTATGTGCTCGATGAAGAATCCAGCGAAAGTAGACGCCAGCTCGATTGTTGCTCTGTGGTAGGGGATGAAATCTTCGTGGCGAACTTCATAATCCCTTCGGACCTGACTAACTATTAGCTTGGAGTCGTCGTAAGCTTCTAGATAGTCAACTCCCAGTTGCTTCGCTAGTTGTAGGCCGATTAATAAGCATTATATTCGGCCACATTGTTGGTGCATGGTTCCATGAGAGAATATGCACGGTATATAACCAGATGATCAGATGACACGAGCACGACACCTACTCCAGCCACGATGTTTCCTTTTAGCCCTGTTCTTGATGCACCGTCAAAGAACATTTGCCAAATAGGGATTTCTTCAGTTGCGGTGTTAGACTCCACCACTTCGTCGGGGATTTTACCGTAGAGTTTGGACGACTCCAGCACCGGATGAGCTGCTAGGAAATCAGCTAATGCTTGGCCTTTTACTGCCTTCTGAGGGACGAAGATCATATCATATGGAGTCAACAACATTGCCCATGTAGCTAAACGGGAATTGAGAGAGCCCGGTTTAGTCATAATTATTCTGAGAGGGTTGACTTTAGATATAATGTGGATAGTCTGCCCAGACACGTAGTGGCATGTCTTCTGGATGGCAAATACTAGTGCAAGGCATTCCTTCTCTACCGGTGTGTATCTGTGCTCGGCACCCACCATTGTACGGCTGAGGTAGTAGATTGCCTATTCATGGCCGCCTTCATTCTTCTGAGCCAAGAGGGCGCCAAGGGAATGATCCATAGCACGGACATATAGTAAGAAGGGCATCCCCATTATTGGAGCTACCAATACTGGAGGGCTTGTAAGATACATCTTGATGTCATCGAATGCGCGTTGACATTGTTCAGTCCAGACGAAAGATACGTCTTTCTTCATGAGCTGAGTGAATGGTTGGCACCTTCCAGAGAGGTTCGAAATGAATCGTCTGATGTAGGCCAGCCTTCCTTGTAGTCTACGTAGCTCTTTGAGGTTTCTTGGAGGATGCATATAGAGAATAGCCTTCACTTTCTCCGGGTCCAGATGTATACCCTTTGAAGTGATGACGAAACCAAGGAACTTGCCGCTGGAGACTCCCAGAAAAGACTTGGTTGGATTCATCTTGAGTTGGTGTGCACGCATTAGTTCGAACACCGTTCTCAGGTCTTGGAGGTGGTTGCCCTTGAGACGACTTTTGACTGCGATATCGTCTACGTGGCACTCCACGGTTTTGCGTAAATAATCGTAAAAAATTGTGTTCATGGCCTGCTGGTATGTTGCCCCTGTATTCTTCAATCCAAATGGCATCACCGTATAGTAGTATACCCCCAACGGTATTTGAAAAGATGTGTGCTTCTCGTCGTCGGGGAACATCTTGATCTGGTTGTAGCCTGAGAACCCATCCATGAAGGATATCCGCTCGAAGCCGCAAGTGTTGTCGATCATTACGTCAGTGATCGGTAGAGGGAACTCGTCTTTCGGGCATACAGAGTTCAAATCACGGTAGTCGATACAGACTTAAACTTTACCATTCTTTTTCATGACTGGAACGATGTTGGCAACCCAGTCTGGGTGTTGTTCCTCGTGAATGAATCCACTGGCAATGAGCTTCTTGACTTCATTCTCGATGGCTTCCATGACGTCTATACGGAATCGTCATTGTTGCTGTTTCACTGGCTTAGCTTTAGACGAAATGTTCAGGCGATGCATAGCGACTTTAGGGTTCAAGCCTGGCATATCTTCTTAGCTCCATACGAAGACGTCGATATATTCTCTTATAAGCTGTATAAGAGATTGGCGTTCATCGCCAGATAGGCTTTTGCTGATGAAGATCGGTTTGAAGGATGCTTCATCTCCTAGATTGACTTGGATGACTTCATCTTCGGTAGGTGGTTCCCATTGTTCGAAGTGCATCTTCCACCTGGTGTCCATCTTTTGAGCCCATTGTTCGAGTTCAATTGATTGGACATCGTCTGTAATTTGGTCGACGGAAACCATGTTGACGGACAGAGTTGCTTTGAACATATCGTCGATGCTGGAGTCTGAGTCCCAGAGGGAGGAATCAGAAGAATGAGAACAACGATCTTCTTCATCATCTGATCTCTTGGGAGTTGTTGGAGGAGAGACATAGCCCAAACCAACACCGCTTCGTTGATAGTAGTTCTCGGGTTTGTCGGGGGAGCAAAGTATCGTATTGGCAACCGTCATCCTCGGCTGTAATTTAGCCCTTTGTCGCTTTTGATGTCATATCCCATGTTCTGGATGATGTTCTTGGCCTGCCAACTATACCGAAAAAGTTACATTTTCCTAGAGTCATAGTCAGCTTCTGTGTTGTGCTTGGAAGAAGTAGAGTCTGGAACGAACTTTCTCTCGCCAATTATACGACCGAAGATGATTAGCTCATCATCTTTCTTTCTGGCTGGAACGATGAAGTAGAGGATATCTTCAAGGTAAACTTATTCCCGCAGGTGAGGTATTGTGACCGGCACGCAGAGGTGTGGTCCTATGCCGTTCTCTAGAGCGTATATCGTATCTATGTAGTGGTTTACAGATTGATAGACATCGGAGTAATTCAAAGATAAACTTTTACGAAGAAAATACGCAAGTTCTTCTTTAGGGATAACATCATCCACTGAAGGTACATTATTATGAGTATTGATATACTCATTGAGAGGATCGTCATCTGGAAGAGGAGCCACAATCTTGGCCGAGTTCACCACGTAGAGTAATTCTTCAGGATTAGGGGGACGGGCGTCAGTAGGTTCCTCCCGGGGTGTCTTGTTGAGAGTGATAGTCAGTGGCTTGAGCTTGTCATGGTTCTTCTTTTTCACCCAGATTGTGAGAGGCTTCGAAGTAATTTTTGGAGTAGTACGTCCTTTGACTCGGATAATCAGGGGACCATTGGAGGATGGACTTGCTTCAGCTTCATTGTCAGCTTCGTTGCCGTCATCCTTGGGGGGTTGAGATTGGTAAAGTACCGAATCTCTATAGTAAGCTTCGATGCCCTTGAAAGGATCAACATCGGCAAACTCCGTCTTCACGATACCGTCGCTGTTGACGTACTTGAAGCATTGGTGAAGTGTGAAAGAAACGATCATGTTCTCATGTATCCATGGACGTCCCAACAAGACATTGTAGGATACATTGGCATCGATCACATAGCAGAAAACCTTCGTTCGGAGATCACCGATTTGGCATTTGAGACGGATCTTGCCCAGTAGATGGCTTCGACCAGCATTGAAAGCCATGATAGTTGTGTTGGTTGCGGATAGCTTGTACAGAGGGATTCCCAGAATTTGAAGCAAACTTCTAGGAATGATGCTGAGGGAGGATCCTGGATCGATGTGCATGCGGTCCACCTTGATCGCCCCGATATACCCTGTATAGTATAGGGGTCTATCATGACGATTATTCTTGAGTAGCATGTCCTCCTGTGAGAAGGTGATGTTGGGCACCACTTCTATAGTACTGTGGCAGTAGGGACAGGAGACAGGATCTTCAGCGGGGGCTTTGACTTCAGCAAGGTAAGAGTCGGCATGTAGTAATGCCTCACTTAAGGCCTTTTGTAGCTTCCCTTCCCGGAAATTTTTTTGAAATTATTTTTTATAATTTATTTTATTGAAATGGTAATTTTTTTATTGTACAAAGTTCTAGGACCAAATAAGATGGGGTATGATATGCTTATCAAAAACTCGTATTGGTCATTTTAGTTGATTAATATTGTTATTGTTATCGTTATCATTATTATTATTATTCTTATTATTACTCTATTTATTTTGTTATTCTTAAATAATATAATCGAAAATCATTTATTCAGATATTTTTGTTTTCAAATGAATTATACGTATATAAATATATAGATGTGCATATTAATAAAGCTGTATACGAGAAATTATTATTATTAATGATTTGGTTAGGGAATAGTTATCTATATATATATTAATTGTTATAAGGATACAAGTATAGATATATATATAAATGTGAATGTGTATATATAGATATTATATATATATATATATATACCTAATATAGGTGTATATGAATATAAGAATATACATTATATATGTGAATATATAAATATACATAGGTATATGCGTATATGTGTATTTATATATAAATATAAAATATATATATATGTATATTTTATATGTAGGTATTTTGTATGTGTTTATATAAATAAGAAAGAAAGAAAAGCAATGGCAACCCAGCACTTGGGCCCAAGTCAAGCCGGGCCTGGGCGGCCAACACAAACCGAGAGCCAGGGCCTCGGCTCTATATCAACTCAGCAGTACATATATATGTAACTGCATATATTAAGAAAGAGGAGAAGCATTAGCAGCCCAAACCACATAAGCCAGTCCAGCTAAACTCAAACAGGCCGAGCCCAGCGCTCCCTCAGCTAGACCCGGCCCGTTCGAACCCATGCTGAATTAAAGCAGCAGCAATCACAAGCCAACCTGAGCTGAGCTCGGGCTTTTCCTCCACAAAAATGAATAAGCAGAACAACACCCAAAGCCCACAGCTCATGTAGCCCAACCGAATAAATCCCCCACAGCCGATTAAACCTGTCCCGAGCCCTAAGAGCATCTCCAACCCTATTGTGAGTTTGAAAAAAATGGTTGCCACATAGGAATGACAACCATTTTTTCCAAAAGTACTTCTCCAATGCAAATGTGAAAAAAATGTGGAGTTGACATGGCAATGACATGGCAAAGACAATGTGAAGTTGGTTGTCTAGATCTAGACAATGCACTTCACAATGTCTTTGTGTCCACATCATCATTTGTGAATAAAAATATTTATAAAAAGAAGTAGAAGAGTAAAAGTTGTCTTGGAAGTTGTAAAAAATTAATTTGTATTGTCTTCTCAATACTTTTGCATTGGAGATGACCTTTTAAACTCATTGTCATTTGTGAATATATTTTTGCCACCTATACAAGACATTGTCTTGTGTCCTATGCCACATAGGATTCACAACACAAAACAAGACAATAGGGTTGGAGATGCTCTAAGCCTCGGCATCGACACAGTGAATAATATATATAAGGAAGAGCGGAGAAATCGAGAAGAAAAAACCCTCAAACCCTAACTCCATCACGCGCGCCGCCACCACCCTAGCCTGGACGGCCACCGCCCCGTGCGGCCAGCGCCGCCGGCCGGCCAGGAGCCGCCAAAAAATACGCGGGACAGAGGACGAGCAGCAGGGCAACAGCAGCGCCGCGGCTTCGAGAAGCCGAGTTCATGGCCGATTTCCCGACAACTCGGTTCATCGTTTTACGAACCGATTAAACGGGTATGCTACCAACCTAACCATCTGTAGATTCCTTTAACTATTTTGATTGAAATCGTATCGGATTTGGAGTTATATTGACTCGAAATCGACGGAAAAGCTGTCCCTAAAACAGGGAATAAACAGTTCGAAACCACTCATAGGAAGGCCAATAACTTTTAAGGCTCGCAGTGTTTTCGAAATCCACTTGAACAGTCTTGTAAACAACCTAATCAAGATGGAAACACCACTTTTAGATTTAATTCTTGTTGATTAATCGCTGTTTAAATTAGGATGAAGTTGACGAAAAATTTGTTTTCAAAACATAGAAATTGTTCCACACGACGTGCGTCCCGCCATTCCGGACGACGTAGTCGCAAACCGAAAGCATCGAAAGCTGCATAACGGTTTCGTGGTCGTGTGGACTTTGACGGAATTCGAATTGGTCGCGTGTGCGCGACGAATTTGATGCGTATCCGTCAAAATTTACCGTATCGTGCACTTTGCAAATTCTCCAATTACTTTGTGCACGCTCGTCAGATCGAGACGAAACTTGCGCCAACAGAACCGTATCATTTTTCTGGTCCTGTATGCCAAGTTTGGCCCGATTTTGAGACCGTTGATAAAATTACCGTTTTGCGGGCCCCACGGTCCCACTCAACTGGCAATTTTGTGCACGGCCCGCCGGAATCCAACTCTGGACATACGGTTAGGTTCGTATCGGAAAACCGGATCCGTAGACATATAGTTTGATGACTCTAGAGACCGTTGACTCGGACACGCTTTTCGGTGCAAAGTGGGTCCAACGGCGGACATCATTTTTGCCCAAAATTACCGTTTTGCCCCTGTGTCCAGAATTGGACTTAAGGACAGGCAATCCTAGATAATTTGACTATTCTGAGAACGTTGGTACTGTTTATTTCAGCATCCGGAGACTTCTGCATGTGTTGACTGATTGTGGCTCATTGTGTGGTATAGTATTGGTTTCTCCAGCTAAGAACCTCAGGCAAGTGCACTTTCTGATTGCTTTTCGATTCATAGTAGTCTTTTCATTTCATGTCTATACATATATCTTGCTGCTTGTTGACACGTTCGTCACACGGAGTAGTCGGGAGGGAAAATATCTTAGTAAACATGTAGACTACCCAGATATATCCCCAAAATGTCTATTATTGCATGATAGCAGCTGCACACGACACATGTAGTGAGCCGGATTTACCCCCTAGACGTTCATATGTTGAAAATAATATTTCACACCACCTAGATAGATGTCTTTTATCAGTTTTTCTTGTTTACTTCTCTATCGTGCTATGTCATCAGTTTTCTTACCAGTTTTTATATCTCATATGTTATTTTCATGTCTTGTTAATTCTATTGTGTTTTGCATTGCCGTCGGTTTGTGTACTTGTTTCATTCCTGACTGGAAACCAACATTTTTCAGGTTTAGCCGCTATCACTCTTAGCACTGGGGAAGACTTGGGTATGCTGAAGACAACCTAGAAATAGATAGCAGATGTAATATTTTATTAATTGTAAATCTTGTATTTTCTTTAATTAGAAATATTGTAAATGTTGTAATAAATTTAGAAATGTGAATGAGCAGCAATTGTTTTATTTTGAACATCTATTTTTTGCGGGCTTGACAGTGTTCTACCGCCGACTCTGCGGCGTAGGCTGGCTTAGACACGTCTCGTATCCGAAAAGCGGGTGCGGGTCGTGACAAGTTTTTGTGGTGGCCTATGCAGGTCAGTTTTCGTAAAAGATTGTGAACTCGTGATGGTACGTTAGTCGTACTATTACGAGCCTGCGCTCAGAAAATGCTCATTCACAATTAGGATTAAAATGATTTAGGAGAATAACTAGGATAAGGGTCCCTTATTTATTTGACTAATTGGGTAGTTAAGGTTGTTAGATAGCCCATGCTATTTTTGAATTCAGATAACTTGCCCGATATCTATAGAAACACTATTATTTTGATATGACAGTATGACCCCATACGGATATGCTATTCACTTGGTAAGTTAGGCTTACCTATAATTAAGGCCTTGATCTTGATAACCTGTTCAGTTTTCTTTTGCTCTATTTAGATGTAAATTTCATATCATGAGTTAGAATTGTCTATTTTAAATTCTCTTTTGCTGTAAGGATGTAGTCTATAATTTCTGATTCTGTAATTCGTGTACGAATCTCGAGGTAGATTGATTTGAGATTTTTCCTCAACCATAGAAATGCATATGAAATAAATACTAGAATGTTTGTATCTCTTTTGTCTTTAGTTATTTCCTCCATATTAACTCTTTTATTTTAAGTATTGTGATTGATAGGACAATTACCTACGCTTTTATTTTAGTCAACCTGTTTGAACCTCTAGAGGCTCATGAATTTTTACAGTTAAAGGAATATTAGTTAACTCATAGAGTTTAGACAGCAGCGCACTGTCGTCAATTATTTGAGAGTGGAGTATGTGAGTTCACTACAGCCAACAGCACACTGGCGAGGCACAACCCATAAAATGAAACCATTTTTGAGGATCATAGGTTATAGAATGTTGCTAAAACTATGTTATAGTTGACCAAGACTTTAGGGATAGTAAGATTGTGGGAAGACGGTATAAGCAAAAACACCAGATAAGGATTTGACTTTCTCAAAACTCGAACTATTGTGCCTCCTTTCCAAAAAATCTCGCATATTCATATTTTGGCTATCTTGACCAATGCTGCTATTACAGCCTAGTTTTGCAAGCTTACTCTTTTATCGAGCTTGATTCGAGACATATGTTTATTGGGGACGTCCGCTAACATATTGTCTAAACAGAATCATTGTATTACGGTCTGATCAACCACGATGCAAATGGTTCGCTTTTTATCTAATTATTCTACGTGGATTGAGATGTAGATGTCTCTAGGATCTCATCCACGACTGCTTTGACAATTCTCCTTGAATTCTATATTCGCCTTTGAACCACGTAATTATATTCAGTGACATCTCTCTTGAACTCTTTAATGTTTTATCTTCACTAGTTGGAAAGACAAAAACTCGTAATTGATGGATAGATACATAGTATCCTCATGACTATAATAGTTGTATATGCAAGTGTAGCTACCATCGACCAGCCCTGTGACAGGAACCTTACCACCATATCCTAGCCTCTAAGGTGGGTAGACTGTAAGCCTTCTCAATTCTAGGATATACCAGGATTACCAATTGATTATAATAATATCCATTAGCATGACAATTAGTGCCCCATGGACTTCCACTTTTCATTTAGATCCTTTTGTGTCCCCGGCCGTGTCATTAATATTCGGAGCACGAGACCAGCTATTATCTTCCAACAAATTTCATATGCAAGGTCTAGACGAGCCCATCTTCATCTAGGTATATCATGTCCCACTCATACCCATCCCCTTATACTCTATTTTGGGGTATGACTTTCAGGTTAAAAGGACTAGTTATAACCTTTACCATAGTACCGATATACTTTCCAACCTCCATTAAAGCCTTGACCACGACCCCATTCCTTCGACCCGATATATGGTTGTGATCTACTCGAAGCCCACCATGCACATGCCACTAGTGTGCCACCCAATTGAGGTCTCATGTGCCCCTTAAACACAAAGGTCACTGAAGGCACATTTCAGGCTTACGGACCTAGCTAACCAACCCGACTAGCGACTAGCTCAACCACTTGGAATGAACCCTATTCTAGGTTACCCTAATCTAGTAGGAAGAGTTTTATCATTGGAATCTTGTCCAGCCAATGTAGATTGAAATCCAAGGTTCATCCAACCAACTAGTGCTGTCCAGATAGGGAACCCATTAAGACCCAGTGACACTCATCCATGCATACCACCATATTTGGACTATAGAACTGAACTATTTGAAATCATTCTCGATTATTCTCCCTTGCCTTCTTGTACTCTTGATTCTCGTCCCTTCCTATTTCGGGGTGACGAATAATCGTGCCGTCTAAAAATTCATCAGAAATTATTAAGTTATTGTAAATATCGCTTGATTATTAATAATTTGTTGTTCGTAGATATGAGAGGTTATAGAAACCATATGTCCTAGATATTTTGGTGGAATTATTAGCCACTAGTTAGAAGATTATAAGATTTTAGTGACTCGTGTTTAAAGGGAGTAGTGTGACCTAAGGTGGGTAGAAGTCCTCGAGATTTCGTAAATACCCAAAGACAAAAGAAAAACATAAAATATCTTGAGGAATTAAATATGAGAAGTTGAAGGAAATGGTATACTTTGAATTTTAAGGAATAATTATGAATTTGAATTTCGAGGACGAAATTATTTTTAAGGTGGGTAGATTTGTAGCTTCCCTTCCCGAAATTTTTTTTGAAATTATTTTTTTATAATTTATTTTATTGAAATGGTAATTTTTTTATTGTACAAAGTTCTAGGACCAAATAAGATGGGGTATGATATGCTTATCAAAAACTCGTATTGGTCATTTTAGTTGATTAATATTGTTTGTTATCGTTATCATTATTATTATTATTCTTATTATTACTCTATTTATTTTGTTATTCTTAAATAATATAATCGATAATCATTTATTCAGATATTTTCATTTTCAAATGAATTATACGTATATAAATATATAGATGTGCATATTAATAAAGCTGTATACGAGAAATTATTATTATTAATGATTTGGTTAGGGAATAGTCATCTATATATATATATTAATTGTTATAAGGATACAAGTATAGATATATATAAATGTGAATGTGTATATATAGATATATATTATATATATATATATATATATATATATATATATATATATATATATATATATATATATATACCTAATATAGGTATATATGAATATAAGAATATACATTATATATGTGAATATATAAATATATATAGGTATATGCGTATATGTGTATTTATATATAAATATAAAATATATATATATATATATATATATATATATATATATATATATATATATATATATATATATATATATGTATATTTTATATGTAGGTATTTTGTATGTGTTTATATAAATAAGAAAGAAAGAAAAGCAATGGCAACCCAGCACTTGGGCCCAAGCCAAGCCGGGCATGGGCGGCCAACACAAACCGAGAGCCAGGGCCTCGGCTCTATATCAACTCAGCAGTACATATATATGTAACTGCATATATTAAGAAAGAGGAGAAGCATTAGCAGCCCAAACCACATAAGCCAGTCCAGCTACACTCAAACAGGCCGAGCCCAGCCCTCCCTCAGCTAGACCCGGCCCGTTCGAACCCATGCTGAATTAAAACAGCAGCAATCACAAGCCAACCTGAGCTGAGCTCGAGCTTTTCCCCCACAAAAATGAATAAGCAGAACAACACCCAAAGCCTACAGCTCATGTAGCCCAACCGAATAAATCCTCCACAGCCGATTAAACCTGTCCCGAGCCCTAAGCCTCGGCATCGACACAGTGAATAATATATATGAGGGAGAGCGGAGAAATCGAGAAGAAAATACCCTCAAACCCTAACTCCATCACGCGCGCCGCCACCACCCTAGCCTGGACGGCAACCGCCCCGTACGGCCAGCGCCGCCGGCCGGCCAGGAGCTGCCGGGAAATGCACGGGGCAGAGGACGAGCAGCAGGGCAATAGCAACGCCGCGGCTTCGAGAAGCCGAGTTCATGGCCGATTTCCCGACAACTCGGTTCATCGTTTTACGAACCGATTAAACGGGTATGCTACCAACCTAACCATCTGTAGATTCCTTTAACTATTTCGATTGAAATCGTATCGGATTTGGAGTTATATTGACTCAAAATCGACAGAAAAGCTGTCCCTAAAACAGGGAATAAATGGTTCGAAACCACTCATAGGAAGGCCAATAACTTTTAAGGCTCGCAGTGTTTTCGAAATCTACTTGAACAGTCTTGTAAACAACCTAACCAAGATGGAAATACTACTTTTAGATTTAATATTTGTTGATTAATCGCTGTTTAAAATTAGGATGAAATTGACGAAAAATCTGTTTTCAAAACATAGAAATTGTTCCACACGACGTGCGTCCTGCCATTCCGGGCGACGTGGTCGCGAACCGAAAGCATCAAAAGCTGCGTAACGGTTTCTTGGTCGTGTGGGCTTTGACGGAATTCGAATTGGTCGCGTGTGCGCGACGAATTTGATGCGTATCCGTCAAAATTCACCATATCGTGCACTTTGCAAATTCTCCAATTACTTTGTGCACGCTCGTCAGATCGAGACAAAACTTACGCCAACAGAACCGTATCATTTTTCTGGTCCTGTATGCCAAGTTTGGTCCGATTCTGAGACCGTTGATAAAATTACCGTTTTGCGGGCCCCACGGTCCCACTCAACGGGCAATTTTGTGCACGGCCCACCGGAATCCAACTCTGGACATACGGTTGGGTTCGTATCGGAAAACCGGATCCGTAGACATGTAGTTTGATGACTCTAGAGACCGTTGACTCTGGCATGCTTTTCGGTGCAAAGCGGGTCCAACGGCGGACATCGTTTTTGTTCAAAATTACCGTTTTGCCCCTGTGTCCAGAATTGGACTTAAGGACAAGCAATCCTGGCTAATTTGACTATTCTGAGAATGTTGGTACTATTTATTTCAGCATCCGGAGACTTCTGCATGTGTTGACTGATTGTGGCTCATTGTGTGGTATAGTATTGGTTTCTCCAGCTAAGGACCTCAGGCAAGTGCACTTTCTGATTGCTTTTTGATTCATAGTAGTCTTTTCATTTCATGTCTATACATATATCTTGCTGCTTGTTGACACGTTCGTCACACGGAGTAGTCGGGAGGGGAAATATCTTAGTAAACATGTGGACTACCCAGAAATATCCCCAAAATATCTATTATTGCATGATAGCAGCTGCACACGACATGTGCAGTGAGCCGGATTTACCCTCTAGCCGTTCACATATTGAAAATGATATTTCACACCACCTAGATAGATGTCTTTTATTAGTTTTCCTTGTTTACTTCTCTATCGTGCTATGTCATCAGTTTTTTTACCAGTTTTTATATCTCATATGTTATTTTTATGTCTTGTTAATTCTATAGTGTTTTGTATTGCCGTCGGTTTGTGTACTTGTTCCATTCCTGGCTGGAAATCAACATTTTTCAGGTTTAGCCGCTATCACTCTTAGCACTGGGGAAGACTTGGGTATGCTGAAGACAACCTAGAAATAGATAGCAGATGTAATATTTCATTAATTATAAATCTTGTATTTTCTTTAATTAGAAATATTGTAAATATTGTAATAAATTTAGAAATGTGAATGAGCAGCAATTGTTTTATTTTGAACATCTATTTCTTGCGGGCTTGACAGCGTTCTACCGTCGACTCTGCGGCGTAGGCTGGCTTAGACACGTCTCGTATCCGAAAAGCGGGTGCGGGTCGTGACACCTTTCACGTTTCTTTGGAGAGCCGCAATAGATCGAACAAAGACAACCTGGCAGGTGTATTAGCTAGATGAGCCCGTATGTCAAAGTTGTAGGGTCGATCCATGCCTTCGGGAGCTGGCGCCTTTAGAGATTTGTCAAACTGTGTCTCCTTCTGCTTGGATTTGTCCGTGGTTTAAGGCTTGGATGGGCCGGCTTCTGAGCTTGTGGGGGCAGCAGGAGCTTGAGGAGGTACTACTTCTTCTTGTACGGGATCGTACGTCCGGAGATAAGTGTAACACCCTGTTTTCTGAAATTGGGGATTTTTGAAAATTTATTATTTTTATTATTTATTAGTGGTATTTTAGTCATGGTATGATTTTCTGGTGATTTCAGTTAAGTTAAACCATTTCTAAAGTCATGCTAAGTCATGACTTATGACTTTGTGATTTTGGTTAATATAACTTAGTGTAAACCCTAGTTTTCTCTAACCTAGAAGTTGCCATGCCCATGAGAGCTTAGCCATAGGCTTAGAATACCAAATTAGTGATTTTTAGCCTAAAGGGTATTTTGGTAATTTTCTAGGATTTATTTGGAATTATTTGGATTTATGTGATTTATTATTATTTAATTAATTGATTAGTGTCATGTTAGTTACTAACCTAGTTTAGCCCTAATCTAGATGTTAGTCATGACCTAGAGACTAAGTTAGATGGGTTTAACTAAGGTAATGTTAGAGCTAAATATCTAGATATTTCATGTTAGATATTTACATTAGATATTTTATTTAGATATTTTACATAAAGTTATGTAGAATGAATCCTAGCCATAGGATAGCTTTGAAACTTGTTGGAGAGCCCACAACCATTGATCCTAACCCTAAACCAACCCCCATGGCCGGCCAAGCATGCCCCCCCCCCATATGAACACCCCCATCTTCACAAAGAGCCTCATTTTCAATGTATTGAAAACCCATTTTTCCCTCAACTTCACAAAGCCATAACTTCTTCATTCCTTCACCAAATTGAGCCCCGTTTGTTGCGTTGGAACCCCCTACACTTGAGGATGCTAAAGGAGGCTTAGTAGCAAGGTTGCACAAGGATTTGGACACCCCAAAGTGAAGAGGAAACCCCCCCTAGAAGGTTGATTTTCATGATTTTGCACATATAGGTAAAGTGTTCTAAACCCTATCAAAATAGTGATTTCTCTTCATGGTTGCATGCATTAGGATACCATGGTCATGTAGGTCAAGTTTGGTAGGATTTTTATGTGGTTTGGTGTCCGTATCGCACACGTATCTATGTTTGAAACTAGGTGTTTGGTGAAATGCCACATAGAACATTTTGTTAATGTTTTTCAAAACAAAATTGATATTTGGGTAGCCCTAGATCCCTAGGTCACTTTTCCACTTGACTGAGCACAAAACAGGACACGTTTCGTGTCCAAATTGGACACGAAATCACTGATTTCAGCACACACTGACACACTGTAAAACCTAACTGTTTGATGCTGTGTATTGTGTCCACACCCATTGTGGACACAATACAGACACGAGGACACAAACCTAGACCCTAGGCCGACCCCCTGACACGAGCACGTGGCCCCACGTGCCCCGTGTGGAGCACACGACCCCTCGACACGCGCGCACGAGACTGTGCAGCCTCCCCTGCTACCAGACTTCTCGTGCGGACACGACACGCGACGTGGACACACGAAACTTGGCCTGAGGGTTGGGGCAGTGTCTGACACACCCCTCCCAAAGTTTCAGACACGTTGGTGTCGTGTCGAGTGAGAAATCACACTCGCAATGACCCTACACTATACTGCGCACACACGTATCAGAGCTACTGATACGTGCTCGTATCTCGGACACGGACACACTTGGACACGAATCAGGTTAGTGGACACCTAGGGGACCCCTAGGCGAACCTTCCCCCATGAGCACGAGACACGACGTGTCTTGTGTCGTGAGTACGAGACACACAAACATCAGCCCTTCGCGTGCCCTAGATTTTACCTGATTTTGATTTTTGCGTGTCCGACACACCAAAACGTGTCGTGGTCGTGTCTCAGGCACCTAGGACACTAGTATAGACCCTACCCTACCATTACCAACCAATGGACACTAACCTTAGTTCGATTTTATGGTTCGAAATCGAATTACCCCCAAAACCTGGGTAAAACCCAATTCCAGATTTCTGGAATTTATTCCAGTTTTTCCAAAACCAATTTCAATTGCCATTTTATGCATTTTTATACATGTATTTATATGTTTTTAGTATATAATTATGTAGTATATATGTATGTGTGAGTGTGGGTGAATTTTGAGGGTATTTGGGTGAGTGAATAGGTAGTTGTATATATATACATATGTATGTATATATGTAGGCTGTGTGTGTGTGTGTTTGGGACTGTATTCTTGGTTCCAGAATACTGAAACCCCCCTTCCCTACTGTCCAGCAGTGACTCTCCCTCTCACTGTCTCTCTCTCATTCTCAGTCTCTCTCTCTCTATGTCCCTCACTTTCCTCTCTTTATATATGTATAGTATATATATAAGTTTTATATATATAGATATATATATATGTATATATATTGATATATATATATATATATTTATTTTAGGTCACATATATAGTGTATCATATGTATGTAGGTTTTTGGGTATGGTATATATGGTATTCCCATATAGGTATATAGATAGTAGATTGATGTGTATATATATATTTATATATATAGATATATATATGTATAACTTGCTAAGTCTAGGTTTATATAGAAACCTATAATCACTAGCCTATGGAACCCTAAGAATAGCCTATGGCCTAGGCTACTAGCCTATGGCTTGGGGGCTAACTCAATTTGACCTAATGGCCCAAAACCCAACTTGTTAACCTTTGTTGACTAAAGGTTGACCAAAGTTAACCTTAGGTCAAACCATGACCTAATTAACCTAAGAATGACTAGTTCAACTAGTCTGACCATGTTTGACCTAATCACCTTGTTGACTAGTCCTTGTTTGACCTAGTTACCTGACTGACTGGTCTTTGTTTGACCAATACCTTAGTTGGTCTAAGTTTCACCTAGACTTGACCCAGATTGATCATGTTGACTAGTATTTGACTTGTTTGACCTTGTTTAACCTCATTTGACTTAGTGTGACTTCCTGTGACCTAGTTTGACTATTAGAGTTGACCAAGAGTTGACTTTTGACCAGATTGACCTAGAATCATGTAGTGTGCATTGTATACTTTATTTTTACCATTGTGGATACATTGTGACTTGTATTGCTCTGACTAGGAGCCATACACCTCTCCTCAGACAGTATATCCTCTTCAGACATTCAGTTATCAGGCGAGTACATTCTCTGACCGTTTCATACTTGTTCAGGCTTTACTTCTTGCTCTAGATTACTTTACTTGTTGCTGTCACGTTGGTAACACGGATTGGTACTATATGGATCTTTACATGAGATGTTATCCCCCTCGGGAGCATCGGGTACTTCATGTTATGTGTGTTTCACTATCATCATGTACTCCCATGCTTCTATTATTCATGTGCACTCATGTGATCATGTACTCTCATGTTTACTGAGCCCTCATGTATACTATCATGTGCACCCTTTCATGGGCCCCATGTGATATCATGTATAATAACGTAACTTGTATAGATCCTTGTGTATTGATTGGGGAAACGGGGGAGTAGAAGTGGACATGTGAATAATTCCAAAGTAGTCATGTGCAAACTCAGTAGATCATGTATAAATTCTAGCCATTCACATGCCTATCTTGTGCTCTACATCACTAGTCACTTATAGTTCTCTATATACAGTAGATATTTCATTACAGCTATCTCTTTTACAGCGTATATTTCCTTTCAGCAGTTCATGTATCTTACTCTATTGCCTGTATCGTATTTCCTAACCTGCTATGCACTGCGTGAGATGTATTGTGCTCGTTCCCGTCCTGATTGGACCTGTTGAAAATATTACAGAGGATGAGGATGAGGCCCTGGTGTCTACCTATTATGGAGCAGGACTAGATGACACTTATATTGTGGACCCCCAGCAGGATCCACCTGCAGCTGAGGATATTGTTCCAGTAGTCTAGACCAGATTAGTTAGACAGACTTTTATATTATCTTTTGTCTCACATTCTGAGTTGTATTTTGAGATGTTGAGATGTATAGACTCTTAGACTTATTGTATTTTGAGTTGTCATTCTGATGTTATGTTATCCAAGACACTTGGACTTATTTCATCTATATACTGTTCTCTTGAGTTACTATCTGTCTATCTGTCTTCATTCTTCTACCCTAGATGTGATTGAGATTGTGTGTTGTTATATCACCTCCATTCGGAGAGTATATACTGTACAGGTACTTTATATTGTTAGATGATTGACCTAGGACAGCGTTCTACCGTCGACACTGCGGCGTAGGCTGGACGTACCTACTTCTCGTGCCCTTACTCTAGGGTGCGGGTCGTGACACGTTTTTAGTGGTGGCCCATGCAGGTCGAGTTTATGTAGTGGTATTCGAACTAGAGTATCACTATAGCCTGCGATAGGATTAGAGGAATAGGCTTAGAGAGAATGGATACTCAATCACTGCTAGGATACTTTGAGAGATTCCTGGGATGACCCTTGAGAATCTCATTTGAAATTACGATTTAAACTCCTTTTTCCTTGATTAAATTTGATTTTGGAGGATTCACTGTAGAACTTTGAATCCTGGTGTTAGTTGATAATTTTAAAATTTTTGTAGTTGTTGATTTTAATTTCTTAGTGTTAGATTAATATCTTTTATTTTAGGGTACTCAATCACATTTATGAGAAAACTCTTATCTGTTTCTTGCCATCTAATCCTCTTGCTAATTGCTTTTCATTGAAATGAACTGTCCCCTCTATTTTTGCATCTTGCTCAACTCCTATTACCAATCTATGTGACTGTAACCCAAACCTGACTTACTCGACATTTCCCTCAAATAAAGACTTATTGAGACCTTCTAACCTTGACCCTTGATTGGTCGAACCCTAAATATATTCATCTAGTAGCCTATCTATCCTTAGGACTGTGTTCCTAAATTATTTACTGGATTCCTGATTAATTTTATTTTATTGGTTAATTTGATCTTCTTCAATTTTTGCATCAATTATCACGTCTTGAACCCCCACTTTTTATTCTAGATCATTGGACGTCCTTTACCATGACTTAGGTATTCAGAGTATAATACTAGCTGTTACCTTCCAACAAACTTCACATGTAAGACCTAGACTAGCCTACCTTCATGTAGGTATTCCATGTCCCACTAAAACCCGTCTCCTCGTACTCTATTTTCTTGACATGATTTTCTAGTCAAATGGCTAAACTATAACCTCTACCATGATACTAAATTAATTCTTATTTCAATTAGAGATCCACCTTGGCTCAATCCTTTCGACCTGGCATGTGATGGTGTTCTGCTTGAACCCTCGAATGCTTAATCTTGTACCTTATCTTGAAAGCTTGACCCGATTGGTTAAGGATCTTGGACTATATGTCTTCTTTTATCTTTTCCACCCTTACTTATATCTTATGCTACAAATCTATCCTTAGTTTTACAAGCTTATCCTTTTTGAGCTTGATCATGATATATTTTATTGGGTGCGCACCCACTAACATATTGTCTAATCAGAACCGGCGCATGATGGTCTGATCAACCTATTGCATTTTGGTTCGCCCTTTCATATATTAATCTACGTGGATGGAGACAGTTAAACTTGCCCTAGAATCTTGTCCGCAACAGCCTTGACAATTCTCCTTGGAATTATTTTATCACCTATGAACCTCGTATTCGTATCCAGTTAAATTAACTTTAATCATGACCTAGATCTTCATCATTGGATGCTCGTGCTTGTACTCGATTTCATTGATTTTTCATCTTGCCCAAGTCTCAATTTATCCTGAAATTGATCAACTTAGATCATGTCAAGACAAAAATCTATTTGTGATTGTTGTACCTAAATTTTTAATTTTCTTTTTATGGAATGGTAACTTTAATGATTTCTCACTTGTTAATGACCTATTTTCATATAGGATGGTAGACGACCCTATAGCCTTGATGATTGTTGTTCCCTTACCTTCCCAATTAGGACATCCTAGATTGCTTGTACGTTTTGATACCATAGGAACAGTCTTGATCTAGAATGACTAGTGCACCCAGATGAGACCACAGACTGTTCCATTTAACCTGTCCCCCTGGTACCACTATTGCATCACAATTTCTGACTTAATTTAGGCCATAGACCTTTCCCACTCTAAATTATGATCACCTTAGACACATTACCGTGACTTTTAAATTTGGAGCATAAGACTAGTTGTTTTCTCAAAACAAATTTCACATACGTGACCTAGACATGACATAGTACACCCATGACCTTAGTGTCCCACTCAGGCATACTAATGTGTGCTTCATTTTCTTAGTACGATTTTTCTGACCCAAGACTTCACCCTGATTACCCCATGGAGTTACTTTTGGCTTCGATTTGAATTAAGGACACCCTATGACCTAAAACTACCAACCAATTTTTGGACATGACCCAGTATAGGTCTACTACCCATATTTTGCTTATTGACCTTGTATGTTGCCTAGGTAGTGGCTTCGTCCCTGATTGTTGGAGGTTTGACCTAGGAGGAGTACGACCATCTAAATTTCGAGGACGAAATTATTTTAAGGTGGGTAGACTTGTAACACCCTGTTTTCTGAAATTGGAGATTTTTGAAAATTTATTATTTTTATTATTTATTAGTGGTATTTTAGTCATGGTATGATTTTCTGGTGATTTCAGTTAAGTTAAACCATTTCTAAAGTCATGCTAAGTCATGACTTATGACTTTGTGATTTTGGTTAATATAACTTAGTGTAAACCCTAGTTTTCTCTAACCTAGAAGTTGCCATGCCCATGAGAGCTTAGCCATAGGCTTAGAATACCAAATTAGTGATTTTTAGCCTAAAGGGTATTTTGGTAATTTTCTAGGATTTATTTGGAATTATTTGGATTTATGTGATTTATTATTATTTAATTAATTGATTAGTGTCATGTTAGTTACTAACCTAGTTTAGCCCTAATCTAGATGTTAGTCACGACCTAGAGACTAAGTTAGATGGGTTTAACTAAAGTAATGTTAGAGCTAAATATCTAGATATTTCATGTTAGATATTTACATTAGATATTTTATTTAGATATTTTACATAAAGTTATGTAGAATGAATCCTAGCCATAGGATAGCTTTGAAACTTGTTGGAGAGCCCACAACCATTGATCCTAACCCTAAACCAACCCCCATGGCCGGCCAAGCATGCCCCCCTCCCCTATATGAACACCCCCATCTTCACAAAGAGCCTCATTTTCAATGTATTGAAAATCCATTTTTCCCTCAACTTCACAAAGCCATAACTTCTTCATTCCTTCACCAAATTGAGCCCCGTTTGTTGCGTTGGAACCCCCTACACTTGAGGATGCTAAAGGAGGCTTAGTAGCAAGGTTGCACAAGGATTTGGACACCCCAAAGTGAAGAGGAAACCCCCTAGAAGGTTGATTTTCATGATTTTGCACATATAGGTAAAGTGTTCTAAACCCTATCAAAATAGTGATTTCTCTTCATGGTTGCATGCATTAGGATACGATGGTCATGTAGGTCAAGTTTGGTAGGATTTTTATGTGGTTTGGTGTCCGTATCGGACACGTATCTATGTTTGAAACTAGGTGTTTGGTGAAATGCCACATAGAACATTTTGTTAATGTTTTTCAAAACAAAATTGATATTTGGGTAGCCCTAGATCCCTAGGTCACTTTTCCAATTGACTGAGCATAAAACAGGACACGTTTCGTGTCCAAATTGGACACGAAATCACTGATTTCAGCACACACTGACACACTGTAAAACCTAACTGTTTGATGCTGTGTATTGTGTCCACACCCATTGTGGACACGATACAGACACGAGGACACAAACCTAGACCCTAGGCCGACCCCCTGACACGAGTACGTGGCCCCACGTGCCCCGTGTGGAGCACACGGCCCCTCGACACGCGCACACGAGACTGTGCAGCCTCCCCTGCTACCAGACTTCTCGTGCGGACACGACACGCGACGTGGACACACGAAACTTGGCCTGAGGGTTGGGGCAGTGTCTGACACACCCCTCCCAAAGTTTCAGACACGTTGGTGTCGTGTCGAGTGAGAAATCACACTCGCAATGACCCTACACTATACTGCGCACACACGTATCAGAGCTACTGATACGTGCTCGTATCTCGGACACGGACACACTTGGACACGAATCAGGTTAGTGGACACCTAGGGGACCCCTAGGCGAACCTTCCCCCATGAGCACGAGACCCGACGTGTCTTGTGTCGTGAGTACGAGACACACAAACATCAGCCCTTCGCGTGCCCTAGATTTTACCTGATTTTGATTTTTGCGTGTCCGACACACCAAAACGTGTCGTGGTCGTGTCTCAGGCACCTAGGACACTAGTATAGACCCTACCCTACCATTACCAACCAATGGACACTAACCTTAGTTCGATTTTATGGTTCGAAATCGAATTACCCCCAAAACCTGGGTAAAACCCAATTCCAGATTTCTGGAATTTATTCCAGTTTTTCCAAAACCAATTTCAATTGCCATTTTATGCATTTTTATACATGTATTTATATGTTTTTAGTATATAATTATGTAGTATATATGTATGTGTGAGTGTGGGTGAATTTTGAGGGTATTTGGGTGAGTGAATAGGTAGTTGTATATATATACATATGTATGTATATATGTAGGCTGTGTGTGTGTGTGTTTGGGACTGTATTCTTGGTTCCAGAATACTGAAACCCCCCTTCCCTACTGTCCAGCAGTGACTCTCCCTCTCACTGTCTCTCTCTCATTCTCAGTCTCTCTCTCTCTATGTCCCTCACTTTCCTCTCTTTATATATGTATAGTATATATATAAGTTTTATATATATAGATATATATATATGTATATATATTGATATATATATATATATTTATTTTAGGTCACATATATAGTGTATCATATGTATGTAGGTTTTTGGGTATGGTATATATGGTATTCCCATATAGGTATATAGATAGTAGATTGATGTGTATATATATATTTATATATATAGATATATATATGTATAACTTGCTAAGTCTAGGTTTATATAGAAACCTATAATCACTAGCCTATGGAACCCTAAGAATAGCCTATGGCCTAGGCTACTAGCCTATGGCTTGGGGGCTAACTCAATTTGACCTAATGGCCCAAAACCCAACTTGTTAACCTTTGTTGACTAAAGGTTGACCAAAGTTAACCTTAGGTCAAACCATGACCTAATTAACCTAAGAATGACTAGTTCAACTAGTCTGACCATGTTTGACCTAATCACCTTGTTGACTAGTCCTTGTTTGACCTAGTTACCTGACTGACTGGTCTTTGTTTGACCAATACCTTAGTTGGTCTAAGTTTCACCTAGACTTGACCCAGATTGATCATGTTGACTAGTATTTGACTTGTTTGACCTTGTTTAACCTCATTTGACTTAGTGTGACTTCCTGTGACCTAGTTTGACTATTAGAGTTGACCAAGAGTTGACTTTTGACCAGATTGACCTAGAATCATGTAGTGTGCATTGTATACTTTATTTTTACCATTGTGGATACATTGTGACTTGTATTGCTCTGACTAGGAGCCATACACCTCTCCTCAGACAGTATATCCTCTTCAGACATTCAGTTATCAGGCGAGTACATTCTCTGACCGTTTCATACTTGTTCAGGCTTTACTTCTTGCTCTAGATTACTTTACTTGTTGCTGTCACGTTGGTAACACGGATTGGTACTATATGGATCTTTACATGAGATGTTATCCCCCTCGGGAGCATCGGGTACTTCATGTTATGTGTGTTTCACTATCATCATGTACTCCCATGCTTCTATTATTCATGTGCACTCATGTGATCATGTACTCTCATGTTTACTGAGCCCTCATGTATACTATCATGTGCACCCTTTCATGGGCCCCATGTGATATCATGTATAATAACGTAACTTGTATAGATCCTTGTGTATTGATTGGGGAAACGGGGGAGTAGAAGTGGACATGTGAATAATTCCAAAGTAGTCATGTGCAAACTCAGTAGATCATGTATAAATTCTAGCCATTCACATGCCTATCTTGTGCTCTACATCACTAGTCACTTATAGTTCTCTATATACAGTAGATATTTCATTACAGCTATCTCTTTTACAGCGTATATTTCCTTTCAGCAGTTCATGTATCTTACTCTATTGCCTGTATCGTATTTCCTAACCTGCTATGCACTGCGTGAGATGTATTGTGCTCGTTCCCGTCCTGATTGGACCTGTTGAAAATATTACAGAGGATGAGGATGAGGCCCTGGTGTCTACCTATTATGGAGCAGGACTAGATGACACTTATATTGTGGACCCCCAGCAGGATCCACCTGCAGCTGAGGATATTGTTCCAGTAGTCTAGACCAGATTAGTTAGACAGACTTTTATATTATCTTTTGTCTCACATTCTGAGTTGTATTTTGAGATGTTGAGATGTATAGACTCTTAGACTTATTGTATTTTGAGTTGTCATTCTGATGTTATGTTATCCAAGACACTTGGACTTATTTCATCTATATACTGTTCTCTTGAGTTACTATCTGTCTATCTGTCTTCATTCTTCTATCCTAGATGTGATTGAGATTGTGTGTTGTTATATCACCTCCATTCGGAGAGTATATACTGTACAGGTACTTTATATTGTTAGATGATTGACCTAGGACAGCGTTCTACCGCCGACACTGCGGCGTAGGCTGGACGTACCCACTTCTCGTGCCCTTACTCTAGGGTACGGGTCATGACAATAAGTCTTCCCCGATCGCGTCTCGCCAGATAGAACCTCGTAGATGGGGGAGGATACCATATGGCATGGCTTGAATTTCCTGCACCTTTTTGCTTTGGGAGGTGCTATCCCCTGCGTCACTTCTTGGACAAGGTCCGGGTGGACCTACATGATCTCACCACGTTCAGTTGTGAGTGGGACTAGGGTCGAGTTGCGAGCTGGTGGTAGGTTGACGACTTCCATCATCGCCTTGGGGATCGGGACCACGTCGTTTGGGACTTCTATAGGAGAAAAGTCGCCAAACTGAAGAGAGATCATGTTAGCAGATACGACGTTGTCTTCAGCTTCGAGGTTGATCACTTGGCTGTCGATAAGCTGTTGTATCTTCTTCTTCAGGACGATGCAGTCCTTGGTGGAGTGATGCACGTACTGATGATAGAGACAGTACTTGGGATCATTGAGTTGGCTCGCCTCTGTAGGATGTCTGGTGGAGGCAACGTCAGCTTATTGTCCTTCGTCAATGTGTGGAAGATGGTAACGACATCGTCTTCGTCGAAGGAGCCAACAAACATAATTTGATCGACGGATATACGATATTTTAACATGGGGAGCCAAACGAGCATATAATAAAAGGCGCCCACAAACATAATTTGGGATTAGGGAGGTAGTACAACAATAGCTCATTAGTGGATCGAGCAATTGTTAATGGGCCTAGATTGTGTGTTCGGGCTGAACACGGGATATCCAGATCCGTTAGGAGGGCTAATCCTAATTTTTCCTCATGGTCCCTGCCGTAGCCTATATATATCCTCTATTCTCTGGCTGCCAGATTACTGATCAGAAATCTGAAACTTTCTCTAAATTCGTGATTTACGCAAGGAGAGAAAGAGAGGGCTGCCAAGGAGAAGAAAAGGTTGGGAGATCGTCGCCCACACGACGTCCAACTCGATGAAGGAATACATACAGAAGATCTTGGGGTCGTCCGTTCGAGATTACCAGAAATTACTTGTCTCCTTTCCGCCGCAGGTATAATTCGTGAACCCTAGTTTTTGCCTATGAAGGGTGTAAAACTCCTAAATTTTTACTATTTTTTTTATTAAATTTGGTACCGATTTAAAATTTTTGTATTGTACGTCGTGTAGTCGTATTGTACGCCGAGCGCGGAAGTTCATTTTTCGAATTTGCTCGACGAGTGCGAATATGTGCGAGCGTACATATTTTTAGAAAAATATTTTTTAGTTTCAAAATAATATATGTAATAATTATTTTTGCTATCATATCAACATTTTCAAGTCCATTATTTTATTTATTTATAAAAAGTCTTCCGTTTATGATAGTTATTAATAATAAATAATATTCTTGTACATACGTATAAAATTCCTAAATATTTACTAGTTCATTTTAAATAAAAATGTATTTTTGAAATTTATTAATATTAATATATTCAAAAAGATTTAGTATTTAAAAATATTTATTATTTTCGAAATTATTATTATTGGTATTTTGAAAAATATATTTGGAAGTTATTGTAGCCATTTAAATCTTGATTTAATTTTTGGATTATTTAAATAGATTAAATTTGTAACTATATTTGAAATTTGATTTATTTGAATTGATTTTAAACTAAGGGAATTTGATTTGATTTAAATTAGATTTGGATTTGGATTTGGATTTAGATTGTTTTAAAAGTTATTTGAATTAAAAGAAATTATCTATTATTGGGTTTAATTTACTCCTACTCATTATCTAATTAGGAATTCTCACATCCTATAAATAGGCAGGTACTCCTCCAATTTTTATCATCCACCAAATTGTTCCACAAATATTTCCACAACATGTACGTGCCTCGTGTCGGTGTCCATCCCTTCCGTGTCAGCCGTGACGGCCTCGGGTCCGACCCCGGGTGTCATTCCAATATCTTATTCCATGTTTATACAAATACATTGATTCCGTGTCGGACACTTCCCCGACACAATAGAAATTTCTAACCCTAACCCAATTCTGATCACCGCCACCACCAGCATAGCCACAAACCACCACCGCTGCCGACACCAAACCCGGCACCCGTACCCAGTCCCCCAACTCCGACCAAACACCCCCACATCCTCGGCCAGCGCCGTCCCAGCCACCGGCCGGAACCCTCCAAACCCACCAGAAACCCAAGGAAAACCAAATAAAAACAAACACCATCAACTGTCTTACCTCACCGGAGCGCCGCCGCCGTGGCCATCCGCCGCCCGTGCGCGCCTCCCCGGCCTCTCCGTAGATCCCGAACTGTCGCCGAAACCCCGTCGCCGCATCCGGCCCCACAGTGCCGGAGTAGCAGAGCCGCGCCGCACTCCGGTGGCCGTCGGCCGATCTGGAGCCGCCGCGCCACTGGAACCCTTTTCCTCCGACCTCCACCGCGTTCCTCCGCGACCAGCCCATCCACCCTCCGCCGCAGCGCGAGCCCTCTCGCCTCCAGCGCGGGTGCGCCGCCCGGCCAAACCCGCCTCAACGCCGTCCTGCGTCAGCTTCGCACGCCGACTGCTCCGGCAAAAACCCCTACCGTCGCCGCGTTACTCCGACACCGCCCCTCTCCGCCGTTTCCCTCTCGCCGCTCCGCCGTGCGCCCATCGGCGAGCCCCGCACGGCCATCAGCGCCGGCGCTGAGCTCGATCCCCGCTTTTTCCACCTCCACTTCTCTCCGCGCGCCCGTCGGAGCCGACCCGACCCCGGCGAACCGACCGGCCCCTCTCCGATTTCCTCTCTCTCTTCGCCTTCCTCTCCAATTCCCTTTCACTCTCTTCCCTTCTTTCTTTCTTCTCTTCATTAGTATACTGAGTCATTGGGTTTTGAAATTTTTTTTGTTTGTTTTCTTTTGTTTTTGTGAGTTGGAGACAGTAGGCAGCAGATGCCAGCTACGAATTTTGTGTTTAGTTTTTTTTTAGTTTTTAATGTTAACTGATATATAATTACATTATTATTATTAGGATATTTATTATTATTATTATTATTGATTATTATTACTATTTTGTTTTTGTTCTATTATATTATTGTTGTTAACATCACATTTAATATTTTCGATTTTACCATTATTATTATTTTTTATAAAGTAAGTTCTAGAGATTTTTGTAATTATTATTAGTAATAGATTTTATGGTATTTTATCATGAATAACCAATTCTTTCAAAATTTTCTTGTAAAGTATATAAATATTACTTTTGACTTAGCCTACATAACTGTGACTTTAAGACCCTCCACCAATTTCTATATCATTGATAATTATATGGAACTATTTTTGGCAATAAGAATATAGTTCCTAATATTAAACTAAATTCTTAGTTACTTTTAAACAAATATCTAAATTATTATATTTACTGTTAAAAGTATAGTTTCTACCAATTCTATTTTTTTCGACGAACTTAGGGTTTTAGCCAAAAATGATTTTTCTTGACTATAGGTCTTTTTCCATAAATATTATTTTAATAATAAAATCTAATTTTCAAATATTATAAGTATTCCCAAATAGTTGTACCTATATTATTTATCATTTCTCCTTTGATTTTTTCTTTCCATGGCTAAGCCCATTATTCCTATCCTCCTACCAATTCTGTCCTTCCTCCTCACGACCCTAACTAATTCAACCCTCCTGGACCCAATGAAACTATCTGTGTCACCACCCGAGGTCTCCTTGTACAGTTGTTGCACCAAAGTTGCAGATCGTGCCACCTTGATCATCGTAGCACACCAGGCGTCCTACCAGGCAAGACACCTTGCCATTTGCTGTTTAATTATTTTAGCTCATATTTCATGTATGTTCATTATTTTTTTATGCAAAATAAACTGTGATACATGGCATAAACTGTTAGAACTTACTGTTCATTTATATTTCCTGCTATGTATTATTTTTCTCACATTAAACCTAGATTTAAGGGACCACCTTGTGTGTTGCATTCATTAGCCTTGACACGCTGTAACACGAAGTTGTGTGTCGTATGTAGGATACGGAAGTGCGTGATTGGCTGGCCACCAGTACGTACAAGCCGTACGATAGGAATAACCGCTAATAGAGGTTGCATGCTAGTTTGACTTAGCGGTTATAGAGGTTAATGTTGTAGATACAACATAATAGGCATTGGACGGGGAGGACAATTTCTTAGCGTATGGGCTTCGATGCACTTTCCCTTGTGACCCGGACTCTCCGCTGGAGATACGGGGTTGATGACCCATGATTACTGACGGCCACTGACGATTCTGCGGAACGTCATGCTCTTACTGATGGGGCCTCTGGTGCCCAAAGGGGGACTATGCCGATCCTATTTAGCCAGGGCCCATGCGTAGGAAGGATTGTTCTTAACTACATTTCACTTAGAACGGTAGGCTACCTTATCCGTTAGGTACGAGTACTTTTGGTTTGGGTACTTGTATCTGATCGTGGCTTGGAACAATAACTTGTCGCGGATTAGTTCGTCACATCTTGTCCTTATTTGGTTGTAGGTGTGACTTACTACTTCGATGAGAAGGTATTGAACCTTGTTGGGGTCCGGATACCATATTGGATTTTTAGCATGGAAAGATACGCCACCGTGAATTAGTTTACCATCTCCTGTCCTTGTTTGGTTGGGGGGATGGTACGCTCGTTCAGTAGGTGCGTATTGGACTATGTTATAATTTGATTTACTTATTTATTTGAGCAATATTTATTCAGTTTATATGGCATGATATTATGTGTCTTGTTACGTCCCTCTGAGGACCTGGTTATCTCTCCAGGTGTGTGCTATTGTCTTTCGCAGGTATTCTAGCTCTAGCCGTTGTCATCGCTATTTCTTCGAGGATGATTGCATTTGGATCGTCTTCGCTTTGTTCGCCAAAATCATTTCTTTTATCATGTATTTTTCCTTATTTTGTTGGTAGTGGATTTGTCTCCACCCAACATATTGTATCAAGACAATTCATTATCATTTTATGATATCTTTTATTTCTTTATTTTGTGTGGATGAGATTAGTTATAGTTTCTACTGCATTTTACAGCTTACGTATATTTATTATACGGCTGGCATGTCTACGTTCCTAGTCCTACGTATTTTGGGACTGGGGCGTTACAAAGGGTTAGAACACGTATTAGATCTGTTTAACTTTCTATCGATCAATACGCACACCAAAGGAAGGGTCCTGGGAATCTCCAGTTCCATCAATTGGTATCAGAGCAACTTTGGATCTACGTATTGATTGATACGTCCATGTTGTCCAATAAAACCTGCACTGTGTAATAGTCGGTAGATGTAGATCTGTTCTAACTCGGTTTTGTAGGCATCTTAGATCCAACTATTATGGTCCAATACATGTTCTTTATTGTGTTGTTTAAACTACGGACATGTCATGGATGTTGTTGCTGTGGATGTAATTAAAATCACGAGGGTTGATCATGCTTATTATTTTAATTTTTCAATCTAGATTATGTGTGAACTCCTTCGGGAGGCATAGGATTGATGTAATTTTAATTATTTTTGATCAATCGTGATGGCGGTGGTGGTTGTTTCTGACGCCGGACGAGATGCTGGTTTTAAGCAGTCCAGATGCAGACAGATGACTTTCGATGAAGGAATCGACAACCAAAACCTAAAAAAAAAATCTGGGTGCTGCCCCGAACCCCGTGACCTGACCGGACAGGTCAAACCCCGAATAAATCTGCACAGTGCCAGATTTTGGATTCGAATAGTTGAGGACGGAGCAGCAAAGATGACCATAATAGTTGGATATTTTCTCTTATTTTTGTCTTTTTGCTTTTTCTGATTATGCATGTTTATTATTGTGTGGTTGTTTTTTTGAAAAACCAAGCCTACATTAATAATGGACAACATGGACATAATATCAACTAGTAGAAAAACCCTCATTGTTAAATAACTAAGTGAGAGAGGATATTATTTAGTATAAATCATATGGTCTCCATTACTGGTTTGTAGGTGATGTAATTATACTTGCGTGTTGATCGTGCTTATTATTTGAATTTTTCATTCTAGATTATGTGTGAACTCTTTCGGGAGGCATAGGATTGATGTAATTTTAATTATTTTTGATCAAACGTAATGGCGGTGGTGGCTGTTTCTGACGCCGGACGAGATGCTGGTTTGAAGCAGTCTAGAGGCAGACAGATGATTTTCGATGAAGAAATCGACAGCTAAAACCTAAAAAAATCAGGGCGCAGCGCAACGCTAGATTTTGGATTCAGATAGTTGAGGATGGAGCAGAAAAGATGACCATAATAGTTGGATATTTTTCTCTTATTTGTTGTCATTATGCTTTTTCTGATTATGCATGTTTATTATTGTGTGGGTGTTTTTTTTTGAAAAACTAAGCCTACATTAATAATGGACAACATGGACATAATATCAACTAGTAGAAAAACCCTCATTGTTAAATAACTAATTGGAGAGGATATTTATTTAGTATAAATCCTATGGTCTCTATTACTGGTTTGTAGGTGATGTAATTATACTTGCGTGTTGGCTTTAGTGCCTTCCTCCATATCGGATGAGTATAATTATGGATCACCAGTACAAACTTCCTTAGGGATAATTGTAGAAAGTTACCTAGTATGTGTTCACTTCTCCATCTGAAGAAACTCATTACAAGATAATGGACTTAGTATTAAGTAATGGTATACACTTAGATACAAATAATGGTATCCTCCCCATCGGAGTCACTGCTATTATTTGTATGACCAGAGCAAGACCAGCATATTAATTTTATTTGTCATAAAGTTATGTTGACATGATAGTAAAATTAATATAAAAAAACCTACTTGAACAAAGTTGAATTTGTATACGTCCACACAATCGTGGCATGCTAAATTCATGGTGTTCAAGGTGTTGGTGAATTTCTTATTATTGTTTTGAAGGAATCAATATTTAGTTAATTCAAAAAGTTTTTTTTTGCCCTACATAATTTTATTTATGTGATTCTCAGGATTTCAAAAAATGGGTTCTTTCAGTCCACTTATGGTGATTCTTAAAGAAAACAAACTTACTGGACCTAATTATATTGATTGAAAACGTAATTTGGACATTGTTCTAACTGCTGAGGAGTACAAATATGTACTTATTGAGGAATGCCCACCTATGCCTGATGCTAACTTTGATGAAGAGGTCAAAGAGGCTTATAAGAAGTGGAAAAAGGCAGATAAGATGGCACGGTGTTATATTCTGGCATCTATGTCAAATGTACTGCAACATCAGCATCAGGCCATGGCCACTGCTTATGACATGATGTATAACCTCAAGGAACTCTTCGGACATCATAGTAGAGCAGCTAGCAGTTTGCTATAAAATGCTTGATGAATACAAAAATGGCTGAGGGTATACCAGTAAGGGATCATGTTCTCAAGATGATGGGTCATCTGAATGAGATGGAGATCCTTGGAGCTGAAATCGATGGAGAATCCCATGTCGATATCATTCTCGGGACTCTGCCTAAAAGTTTTGACAATTTCTGCCTTAATTACAACATGAACAAAAGGTTGTATAGTTTGGCAGAACTTGCAAAAGAGCTACAGGATGCTGAATCCCTCTTTAGGCAGAGTGGTCATGTTTTTGTTTCTGAAAAGGCTTCTACTTCTAAGACAAAAGGTGGTAAGAAGAAGAATAACATTCAGAAATAGGCAAACTCAGCAAAGAAGGGCATGGGACCTCAAGGCACGGTGAAAAAGCCGAAAGGCAAATGTTTCAAGTGCAAAGGGTCATGACATTGGAAGACTGATTGTCCACTTCTCAAACAAGGGAACAAAGAAGGTATATCTCATTTACTAGTAGTTGAAACATATTTAGCGGTGTTATCTACCGGCACCTAGTGTGTAGATACATGAGCCACTAATCATGTCTGCAATATATTGCAGGGGTTCCAGAAAACCAGACGGCTCAGTGATGGAGAGATATGCTTGTTCATGGGTGATGCTACAAAAGTATCGATCGTTGCATTAGGAGATGTTACTTTATCTTTTGGTAGAAATAAGTCTTTGACATTGAGAGATTGTCTTTATGCACCTTCACTTAGAAGGAATTTAGTTTTTGTTTCTATGTTAGTTAAGGATTGATATTCAGTTTATTTTAATGATAATATTGTTATTAGAAATAATAAACATTTTATCTGTTCTGGTGTATTGGTTGATAATTTGTATGTCATTAATCCTATTTCGTCCACAATACAACTTATGGAAATGAATAATATGTCATCTAACTTAAATAAGAGAAAAGAACCTTCTTGTATGAACCAAACATATCTTTGGCACTTGCGATTGGGGCATATTAACCTAAGAAGGATTCAAAGACTGGTTGAAGATGGACCTTTGAGTTCATTGGAAGTGGAGGCACTACCAGTCTGTGAATCCTGCTTGGAAGGTAAAATGACCAAAAGGCCTTTTACGGCAAAGGGGTATAGGGCCAAAGATGTGTTGGAATTGGTTCATTCTGATTTGTGTGGACCCATAACTATCCAAGCTAGAGGTGGCTTTGAATATTTTGTCATATTTATTGACGATTATTCAAGGTATGGATACATTTATTTGATGCGCCGTAAGTCTGAGTGCTTTGAGAAATTCAAAGAGTACAAGGCTGAAACGGAGAAATATCATAGAAAATGTATCAAGTCTTTACGATCAGATCATGGTGGCGAGTACCTCTTTGGAGAGTTTAGGGATTATTTATCAGAGGCTGGGATTGCATCCCAATGACTGCACCTGGAACACCCCAACAGAATGGTGTAGCCGAAAGAAGGAATAGAACTCTTATGGAGATGGTTAGATCAATAATGAGTTATTCGGATTTGCCAGATTCGTTTTGGGGATATGCCTTAGAGACTGCAGCTTATATTTTGAACTTGGTTCCTTCTAAGTCAGTACCTCTTACTCCCACAGATATGTGGATTGGGCGTAAGTCTAGTCTGAAACATGTTCGCATTTGGGGTAGTCCAGCACATGTGCTGAATGGGAAAGCAGATAAGTTGTAATCTTGTACAGAAGTACGCTTGTTTGTAGGCTATCCAAGAGGAAAGAAAGGAGGTTTATTTTATAGTCCTAAGGATCAGAAGGTCATTGTTAGCACCAATGCCCGATTCTTGGAGGAAGACTATGTGATGAACCATAAACCCACAAGTAGAGTTGTTCTAGAAGAACTAAGACGTGAGACACCAAGTACTTCAGTACCAACAGTACAAGAGGATGAACCACAAATAACTGCACAACGTGTCACAAATGTTACACCACAACCGATAGTGCCTCGTCGTAGTGGGAGGGTTGTGATACAACCTGATAGATATATGTTCTTGGGAGAGTCGTCAGACTTCGTCCCTGAGGAACAAGATTATGATCCCTGTACCTACAATGAAGCACTCCAAGATAAAGATGCAGAGTCTTGGCAAAAAGCAATGATATCTGAAATAGAATCTATGGATTCTAATCAGGTCTGGGAGCTTGTAGAACCATCCGTTGGTGTAAAAGCCATTGGATGCAAGTGGGTCTATAAGAGAAAAGGAGGATCGGACGGTAAGGTTGAAACCTTTAAAGCTCGGCTTGTAGCAAAAGGTTTTACTCAAAGAGAGGGTATCGATTATGAGAAAACATTTTCTCCTGTAGCCATGCTTAAGTCTATCCGGATTCTTTTATCTATTGCAGATCATCTCGATTATGAGATTTGGCAAATGGATGTCAAGACATTTTTCCTTAATGGAAGTCTTGAGGAAGACATCTATATGAAGCAACCAGACGGGTTCATTGAAAAGGGCCAGGAGCATCTTGTTTGTAAGCTCAAGAAGTCTATTTATGGACTTAAGCAAGCTTCCAGATCTTGGAACATATGTTTTGATCAGGTGATAAAATCCTATGGATTTGATCAATGTCAGGATGAATCATGTGTATACAGAAAGTGTGACGGAAATGTGGTGGTGTTCCTTGTACTTTATGTGGATGATATCTTGCTCATTGTAAACAATATGAAGGTATTATCTGATGTAAGGGTATGGTTATCCAAACAGTTTGATATGAAAGACTTGGGAGAAGTAGGTCACATCCTTGGGATCAAAGTTCTACGAGATCGCAAAAAAAGGATGTTGGGCTTATCCCAAGCTTTCTATATCGATACTGTACTAACTCGTTTAAGTATGCAAAATTCTAAGAAAGGTTTCTTACCTTTTAGACATGGAATTGCTCTATCAAAGGAGCAGTATCCGAGGACACCTAAAGAGATAGAGAACATGAAGACAGTTCCTTATGTTTCAGCAGTAGGAAGCTTAATGTATGTAATGCTATGTACGAGACCAGATATCTGCTTTGTCGTAGGCATGGTCAGCAGATATCAGTCTAACCCAGGACAAGAGCACTGGACTACCGTAAAGCATATTTTGAAGTACCTAAAAGGGACTAAAAAGTATATGCTAGTTTACCAGGCAGATAGTTTAGTTCCCTTGGGGTATACAGACTCATATTTTCAGTCAGATAGGGATTCCAGGAAATCTACCTCAGGTTATGTGTTTACTTTGGGAGGTGGATCCATTGTGTGGAGGAGTATCAAGCAAAAATGTATTGCTGATTCCACCATGGAAGCCGAGTATGTGGCAGCCTCTGAGGCAACCAAAGAAGCGGTTTAGCTCAGAAACTTTCTGTTGGACTTGGATGTGGTACCTAGTTTGCCTAAGTCTATTATACTTTATTGTGATAATAGTGGTGCAGTTGCAAACTCGAAAGAACCACGAGCCCATAAGACAGGCAAACACATTGAGCGCAAGTACCACCTGATACGAGATTTCGTAAAGAAAGAAAAAGTTGTTGTGATCAAGATAGCATCAACCGACAACCTAGCTGATCCCTTTACAAAGAGCTTACCAACTAAGGCTTTTGATAGTCATGTTGAGGGAATGGGGTTCAGATGTGTAGCAGCATGGCTTTAAGTATAAGTGGGAGATTTGTAACAGTATACTGAAAAGCAATGCTTTGAGTATAAGTGGGAGATTGTTAGGGTTATATACTAAAAGCATCACTTTTGTAGTAACCTTATTTCCTTAAATTTTGAATGAGAATCATATGGGAAAATGTTTGCATATTGTATTTGTTGCAAGTGTTAATGCAAATGTCTGATATTCTATATTTTAGATAATATGGTGTGTGGTGTCACACAGAAGATCATATTATCAGTTTCCTATGGAGTATATAAATAGTTCACAACCTAGATGGACTTGGACAATCTATTGGAAAGGTTGTAGTGTAATCTGGTATTAGTCTATCTTGACTATAGGTTTACACTAGTACACTTTGTGTGTATTGAATAGGACCACTTGAGGTTGTTCTCTTTGTACTGACTACATAAGAGAACAAACACCTCTGTTATTATGGATGCTTGTCCTCTTAATTCGGATATAATAACGGACATGTATATGCAGTATGCATTACTTTGACTCATAAAAGATTGAGATTCATTATAGATCAACAACCTCTATGAATTGGGTAATAACATTGTATGTATGATGGGCTGTTGATTAAATAGAATCCATGTCCCGATACATCGGGTTGATGATGTCCCCTTAAGGAGCTCATAAGGATTGTCATATAAACCCTGCAGGTGGATTATATCCGACATGACAAATAAAGTTGAGCGGTACTACTTAAGGATAAAAGATGTCGAATCAATATAGTTGTCAGTAACTTAATTTGATCGACGGACAAACGATATCTTAACATGGGGAGCCAAACGAGCATATAATAAAAGGATCCCACAAACATAATTTGGGATTAGGAAGGTAGTACAACAATAGCTCATTAGTGGACCGAGCAATTGTTAATGGGCCTGGATTGTGTCTTCGGGCTGAACACGGGATATCCAGATCCGTTAGGAGGCCTAACCCTAATTTCTCCTCATAGTCCCTGCCGTAGCCTATATATATCCTCTATTCTCTGGCTGCCAGATTACCGATGAAAAATCTGAAACTTTCTCTAAATTCGTGATTTATGTAAGGAGAGAAAGAGAGGGCTGCCAAGGAGAAGAAAAGGTTGGGAGATCGTCGCCCACACGACGTCCAACTCGAGGAAGGAATACGTGCAGAAGATCTTGGGGTCGTCCGCTCGAGATTGCCAGGAATTACTTGTCTCCTTTCCGCCGCAGGTATAATTCGTGAACCCTAGTTTCCGCCTATGAAGGGTTAGAACACGTATTAGATCTGTTTAACTTTCTATCGATCAATACGCACACCAAAGGAAGGGTCCTGGGAATCCCCAGTTCTATCAATTGTTGAGTATGATTTATATCTGTGGTCACTTGTATTTATGGAAGATTTATTATTTGTTACTAGACAACGTTCTACCGCCGATATAGCGGCGTAGGTTGGGCATGGCTACAAACTCGTACTCGGTTATCTGGGAGCGGCTCATGACAAAAACCCTATTCCAAATCGAACACAGTCGACCCCCTTCTTCTTCCTCCTCCAAATCCCTTTCAAAACCCTAGATTTCCAAACCCTAACCCTAGATTTCATCTATCTTTAGGTTTTTAACTCCAAAATCAAGGTTTTGTGCATAATTTGAGATTCTCTTCCATCTGTGAGGTATACTTCTTTCCTTTCTCCTTAATTTTTTCCATGGTTCAAAAATTTGGGAAGAAGAGGAGAGTAGATGAAGCATCATCCTCTAATCCATCTCAGGATCCGTTTCAATCCTTATTTAGTCCTCCTCCTCATGATGAAGATTATTATAATAGTTCATTATTTAGAAGCTTAGGAGTTTCATGTGCTTGGTTTGATGACTTCCAAAAGAGGAATATTTTTTCAAAAAATGTCATTAGCTTTACTATTTTTCTAGAATGTTTAGCTACTCTTACTAATTTAGGACTTCAGGATCTTGTTCAAATTCCTAACCTAGTTTATTATAATGCCATACGAATATTTTATTGTAATTTGCAACACTCTCATGGATCGATTTACTCATCTTTCTTCAGTATCTATCTTGAGTTTGATGATGACGACCTGAGTGAGATGCTCCAGATTCCCAACGCTGGAAATGCTCTTGCCGACATTACCAAACTCAATTTTGGTAACGATATGACACTTGAATCCTTTAAGGATGTCGTGTGCGATCCTTTCCCTAGACCATCGGGACGTCTCATGTCCAAGTATCTAAACCAGCATTTTTATGAGTTGCATCATGATCCTACTGACGAAATCATGTACTTAGAGATGTCAGCCCTTTATCATATTCATTTTTGTATTCCTTTCAGTCTCCTAAAGACTACGATTTTAGCTATGATAAATTATCACAAGAAATGGCACAATCTACTATATGCTATGTACCTATCGATTATCTTTCGTATGCTTGATACTCCTTTAGACTCCTGCCCCTTTGACGACATACCCTCCTGCCTCCTTCGAGCCCGTAGGACCCGACCTTCTACTACTACTACTACTACTACTCCTGCTGCTGTTGTTCCTCCTCCTGTTGTCGAGGCCCCAGCCTTACTTGATGAGATTCATGCTATGATGCGTTAGCATTTTTATCTAGAGGATGAGCATTATAGAGCTGATCTAGAGCGTCACCACAGATGAATTTCAGGACTACTCTCCAAGCCCGGGCCCTTGGAAACCTATTATTGACGTGCAGTGGAGTCTGGCTCATGCACCTGGTGGTCCTATCCCCTATCTCCGTCACCCTCATATGACCGGATACATATTTGAGGATCTAGAGGCTCAGCTGTGAGCCCCCTATTTTTATTAATATTTTATTTAATTATTCATGTGCTATAAAATCATTCATATACCATTACTAAATTTTCTAACTTAAAATTTTCTTTACATATATATGATAGTTGTAAATATACCAAATATGTAAAACCCCTAATTTAAATTTAAATATATTTATTTTGGATTGGGATCTTTCGAAATTGATTTATATATTTTCATAGATAAATATAGGTATTATATAAATAAATGTTTTGTCTTACTGCAATCTCACAAATTCTAAATTTATATTTCTAGCCCATTTGTTCATTTTTCATTTCAAGTCTTATATAATTACCTATATGAGTTCTTTTGGGTTGGTTGGCAAACTAATTTCTTCTAGGGCCTAAATGAAAACTCTACTCCATGTGTCTACCTCCTATTGAATGTCCACATTTGAGTTTAGTTGTGTCATGTAGCCAAGTTGTCCCATTTGGAAGCTTGCTAATGTGACCTAAATGTGAGCACATTTGCTAACGTGAGCTAGACGTTGAGTAACAATTGTTAATGTGAGCCCAATCATTCTTTTTTCCCCTAACTTGAGCTAAGGATGGCTGAACACTGAACACCTTGTTAAGTGGGCTATGGGAGCAAGCAAATGTTGTTTAAAATAACCACATACTCTTTTCTTATATACAACCAAGCCCAACCATTCCCTGGTCCTCATGAGCACCATGTTGTGTCGTTATTTTTTTTCTTCTTGCTGTATGGTAGTGCCCCTGTGGGCTGCAGGAATACGCGGTACGGCCATCGACACCCCCTAATCCAATCGTTCAAAGCACTCGACATCCATCTGGCCGTCCATTCTCATATACCCCTCCTATATATTGTAACTATTCCTCTTCTCCTCTTGTGGAGAATAAAACCAAGCCGCCTCTTTTTTGATATTCTACCGAGCACTTTTCGGAGCCACATCGACTTCCAGCCGTGGGGCAGTCCAATGTTGCCGTTTTCCTCGCTACCAGTAGCTACGTCGGTGCCGGCGACGATGACTTCTCGGCTTCACCCTACTCTCCTCTGGTGAGTCTTGACACCCTTGTCCCATTCCTACTGTCGAGCAATTTCGTTTACAGTTGTGTTGCCACTTCTTTCAGTCTATTCTTCATTAATTTGTATTATATGGATGCTCTTCTTAGCCATGATCGAACATATGGCATCTGGTTTTTTTAGGATGATCAGTGGGGAGATGGAGTGTAGAGTAAGGAATATATTTTAGATGATGTGAGGAAGAATAGAGGCATAGGAACGACCGTTCCTTGGGAGAAGAGAGTTGGTGGCTTTTCTTTTTGTCATATGCATGCTTGAGTACTTGAAAATAATTTGAAGTCTTCTAAATATAGGTTATGAAATGATATCCTTGGGAGAGTATGTTCAGAGATGGGTGTACACAATTGGTAGATAAGGGTCTGTTGGCCATGACTGAAAGATTCTAACTATACATATAGATGTGGTTGCCTTTCCATTCGAAATCTCATATGCTGTTTGGAGAAGTATCATGGTATTAGACAAATGGTTATTTTTGGTTCAAAAAAAAAAAAGAATATATATTATATGGTTAAAAGGAAACATCCTATCCCTTCTTGTGATTGTCAGTAGGAATCCTATTAAGAGAGAGGAATTTATGGTGGACTTGGTTATGAGTTAGAGGTGAAGATCTTAATTATGAGTGTGATAAGAAAGGATGCATGAATGCATGTACACTATTAAAAAGGGAAATGGGTTATACATACTAGTGAGAATGATCTAAATATTCTGCTAATGATGAGAGCATGATGATTATAAAATTTTATATCATTACATTGCTATAGTGTAGTACAGAGAGAGAAACATGTTGTTATCAAACCATAAATAAATGTAGTTGCATGATACTGTTATAATAGCTATAGATTAAATGTATTTTGAAAGTAATGGAGAAAGTGGTGATGTTGAGAGTAATAGTTAGGGTTGGTTAATAAGCCTTCTCATTAGAGTGGTTATTAATATACTGCTTAACTACTTAATAATTCCTTGATAATTAATTAGTTAAATATTCTTCTAGGTCCTTTCGACACTCAGAACTTGGACGCTGGACCAGCTTTTCATCTTCAGTGCCCGGAGATAGGCAAGTGTACTTGCCATTCTTGTACTTCAGTTACATTATTTAAAATTCTTAAATATTTATTTATGAGTATATAATTGCAATACCTAGGGTCGCGTCCGGTACTTCGCGTCTGAATCACATTCGGGTGCCGATAGACATTATCATCATCGGGTATCGAACCTAGACATTCACATTTGCGATACCACAATTATTCGTTGTGGGTTACACTCTGACCTTAGGACATGTTCATGTGACACTACATTATTGTCAAATTTTCGTACTTATTTATATCTTGATGTACGGAGATTCGAGTTGATCCTAGGACGATGACATTAATATGCGTGCACTGTTACTATTCTATTATGACTCGTTGTCCTAGTTAGAGGTTCTAGCCGAGCGAATCGTGGATACGATTCGTGAAGTCACATGGGCGGAGAGAAACATACACCGTGCGTTTGGGCTACTTTCCCATAGAGTTACCACTGCCTCATTACCAGAGCTGCGGATATTTCATAGTTACCACTGTTCCTTATCGGAACTGCGGATTTTCATAGTTACCGGAGTTCCGTAATAGAACTCCGGATTATACCGTGACAGTCAGCATGTTCGAGTGATGTTTCTTAAATTGCATTTCATACTAGTTGGTTACGGTAGTACACCCACTTTATTTCTGTCTTACTTTATTTTTATCATATCATCCTTTACTGTCGAACATTTGGCATGTATATTATGTACCTTGTTGCGTTCCAGTGAAGACCTGGTTTTCTCTCTAGATTTAGACGATTATCCTGTCGTCTACGGATCCAGAGTTGAGCTAGGAGCAAGACTTGCAGTTGATGACGAGATCGATCCAGTAGAGTAGCTCGACCATTGGTAGAGCACTTTCTTTATTTCTGACTTCATTATCTAATAGCATGTCGTTAGATCTATTTATCTTCTTGTATTTCATTTTAATTCAGTATTGTATCAGCGGGTGTGTCACTCTCGTTTCCCGTTATACGTATTTTTATTATACGTGTACGGATTTCTGACATTTGTCAAGTGGATCGTAGTTAGACTTGTCTTGCTTAGCCTAGTCTTGGTTTAATCTTGACTTGGTTTATTTTGGTTTGGTTCAACATGTTGGCTTGGTTTGGTTTGAGATGGTTTGGGCTTAATATATAAGTCAACCCCTCTCTCTCTCTCCTTTATTTATTTCTCATAACTTCTCCATCTTCTTCATTTACTCCTCTCCACTTAACCCAAGAGCCCTAGACAAGTACAACTTGCTTCATGATGGATCTCAAGTTTTATTGTTCCATTCTCTTCTTTACATGATTATAAGCTTCTTTAGAACTTGGAGTTTTTGATTTTTATGGATAGATTCTTGTAGATCTAAGTTTGATTCATTTTCGATTTTTTATGGTTTTGATCTATCAAACTTGCTTGTTTTCAAAAACTAGTTATTCTATGTTGTAGAGAATTTCGTTCTACCCCATTTTAACCTTTGAAAATACTAATTTGGAATTATTTGTTCATGGGTTCAACCAAGCATTTTTATGCTGGTTGGAGAAGACGAACAGTGCGCGCAACCTGGCACTGCGTGCAACCTGGCACTGCCGTAACCTGGCACTGCACGGAACCTGGCACTGCCGCAACCTGGCACTGAGCGCAACCTGGCATTGCCGTAACCTGGCACTGCTGCAACCTAGCACTGCGCGCAACCTGGCACTGCGCGCAACCTGGCACTGCCGTAACCTGGTACTGCCGCAACCTGGCTCTGCGCGCAACCTGGCACTGTCGCAACCTGGCACTGTCGCAACCTGGCACTGCGCGCAACCTGGCACTGCCGCAACCTGGCACTGCACGCAACCTGGCACTGTCGCAACCAGGTACTGCCGCAACCTGGCACTGCGCGTAACCTGGTACTGCCGCAACCTGGTACTGTCGCAACCTGGCACTGTCGTAACCTGGAACTGCGCGCAACCTGGCACTGCCGCAACCTGGCACAGCCGTAACCTAGCACTGCGCGCAACTTGACACTGCAGCAACCTGGCACTATCGCAACCTGGCACTGCGGCAACCTGGTACTGCGCGCAACCTGGCACTGTGCGCAACCTGGCACTGCCGCAACCTAGCTTGGCACAACTTGGCTTGGCACACTCTTGATAAGTAACAAGTAAACTTGATATGACATGTATAATCTTGATAGTGGCCCGTCGAGGCACACTCCTGACAAGCAATCTTGACAAGTAACAAGTAACCTGACATGACATAAAAATCTTGAACGCTGTTGTGACAGCTACCCTGACTTGCTAAGTAACTCTTGTCTTGACACCGTGGTTGATTTTCTTGATTTTGCCTGTATAAGCTACATGTCTCATCTTGCATCATGTCTAGGACATGAATTCCTGGTTACCATGGTCAGGATTTCATAATAAATCTGACTAGATTAATGACTAGATTGATCAAGTAGTTCATATAGAGAGATTTTCCCAGTTACAGGCGATCCCGTTATCTCAGCCACACCAGAAGGACTTGTAGCCTGCCGACGAGTAGGGCACATTTCTAGTTCACTGTTATGTGGGGCACTTCTTGAAAGCTTAAGTACTGAAAGTACACCAGTAAGCTTGATAACTCTTGTAACTCTAATAAATCCCCTCGCCTGGATAACCTGGATAGCTGCAGGGCTTGTGGCTGCGGGAATATCTCATTGCATCTTGCTAGTAACTAGGCTTGTGATAACCCTAGTTAGTTAAAGTATCAAGCCGTACTCTTTGCTTGGCCATGAATAATGGATGTTGTCCAGTCTAGTCTTGTCTAATCGATGCCAGTCTATGATTACTTTAGCACATGCTTGCTTATGCTTTACTCTTGTCGATAATTGGTTGGAGACTAAGCTATATTCAGGTGATGGGTTACAACCTCGGTCCTTGTTTGGTTTACGGGTTGTAACTTGGCTACCGGAATAGTCCCTTAGTTGTCTTATCGTTTATCACCTTATTTTCTCTAACTCATATCTTTTATTACCATTTATGTTCTCATGTGCTAATATGCTGGTTTTAGTTCTTAAGTGAAGCCTCCCTTGTGGCACTTGCTCTTTCTGGGGTCTGACCCAGCTGGTTTTGTATGGCCAGATTTCGGAGTAGGACTCGAGGATCCTCCAACCTTCCAGCCAGATGGTGACCACTAGGCGTAACCCTGGCAACGAGTGGGTTCTTATTTTGCTCTCCCACTCCCTTGTAAAAATATTCTTTTGAGGCGTTTAGCCGTCGAGCAAATGTTAGCTCGTTTGCAACTTTACTTACTGTATGCCTACGGGCTGTAACATGATTGACAAATCCTAGGGTTGATCATGTATGACTGAAACTCTTGCTAGTCTTCACATGTTGTATGACTAGCTTCATGATCATCTGAATATGTAATGTTGATCTAACATCTTGTAACATTTACTTACTTGCTTGAGATTGAGACACTAGGCTTGTTCATGACCATAAGAGACTGTTGGCTTGTAGATAAATCCTCATGCATCTAAACAGCCGTGACCGTATATTGAGGTAGATTATACTTCAATATACGTAGCTGGTTGTGTCTGTCTCCCGTTCTCCAGTATTCTGGTTCTGGGACGTGATACGGTTTAAGTGGTGGCCCATACAGGTCTTGTAAATCAAGATGTGTGAGGGTTTTATCGGATAGATGTCTCAATCAGTACTCGCCCTTGATCTCTACTCGTGTCTTCTAATCTTTCTGAAATCTTGACCTAATCACATGTTTATATCCTCGATCTACCATGGTCCTTCCTTATTGTTCCCCATGTCATTTCTTCAGCGACATTGTTCCTGGTCCTACCGATCAGCAAGGCGGAGCACCTCCAGTGGACTAGCAACCTGGGGATCAAGCCCAACACTCTGGAGCAGCCTCCCGAGTTATACATTCCGGGGATCCAGAGCCCCCAGTTCAACCAGTCCAGCCTACAGAGCCTGATAATGGAACCCTAGTGGGACTCATCAGGGAATTGCTTGCATCTCAAGATCGTCGGGGCGATGTCCTGCACCAGCTTTATCAAGGAAACAATACGGCTAACAGTTTTAAGGAAACAATACGGCTAACAGCTTTAAGTGTCTGAACCCTCCTTTCTTTGACGGCACTGAAGATGCTATTGCTGCTGATGCATGGCTTCAGGACACAGAGGTTATCCTGGAAGCAGCTAGGATTCCTGAGGGTGAGAAGGTGGCCGTCGTGCGCCTGCAGTTCTTGGACTTAGCCCGTAGCTAGTGGACGATGCAAGCAGTTGGATTGGCGATGCCTGTCTTCTGGGCGGTATTCAGCGACAAGTTCCAGACGAAGTACTTTGATGCAGTAGCTTGGTATGATCTGCAGACCAGATTTAGCAATCTCAAGCAGATGGGAAGGACGGTCGATGGATATGCGGCCGAGTTTTCTAGACTTAGTCGGTTTGCTCCTACCTTGGTGGCAACCGAATTGGATCGAGCCCAACGATTCCAGCAGGGTCTCCACCTAGAGATCATTCTAGCAGTGGAGCAGTTTGAGCACCAGACGTTTAATGCTGTCTTGTGAGCAGCGAAGAGGCATGAGTATACCTCCCAGAGGATAATAGATCGAACTGGAGGACGAAAGAGGTCTTATGGACAGTTGTCCCAGTCATCAACACTAGCCCCGGCAGCTAGGGCTTTGACCATTGGAGCTCCTAGGAGGGCGACCATAGTTTTGTCGGTTCAGCACTCGACACCGACGTACCCCTCAGCAACAGAAGCAGAAGCAGTCTTCCGCGATGGGCTGCACTCATTGCGGGAAGCCAGGACACGTAGTCTCAGAGTGTCGCAGAGCACAGGTGTTGTGCTTGGCTTGTGGGGCACCGGATCACATGATAGGGTCCTGCCCACATAGAGCCAGTTCCTCTTCATCAACCCTAACCAGTCTATCGGTTAGGGGACCAACACCAGTGCAGCAGCAGTACCAGCCTCCGAGGCCATTGCCGCATCAGGCTCAAGCTTTCCAGCAGCAGAGGCCGTAACAGTATGCTCAGGCCCAAGCTCAGATTCAGAACAGGCAGAGAGGTCACCAGCAGAGGGGACCAGCACCGAGAGGACAAGGTCAAGCTATGACTCTGACCGTGGCAGAAGAATTAGCGTCAGGTGAGGTGGTGGCAGGTACCATTCTCGTCAACTCTTTTCCAACATCAGTATTATTTGATTCGGGTGCATCGCATTCATTTATGTCTGTACGATTTGCTACACGGGTAGGACTGGAGCCCGAGTCATTGTCAGTAAGGCTCAATATACTTACTGGTAATGGTCTTGTAGGGGTAGATAGAGTCTATTCTTCGTGTCGAATCGTAGTTAGCGGTAGAAAATTTTTTGCTAGATTGATAGAATTCCCGATGGCCGACTATGATGTGGTCTTAGGAATGGATTGGTTGAAGGATCAATATGCAAGAATAGACTGCCATATTGGCAGGATTATTTTTGGTATTTCAGGCGAACCAGAGTTTTCATTTTCCAGAGGCGAAGTAGAACCTTCTCCACCGGTATTGCGGATGGCAGTAGCAAAAGCAGTTCAATTTCCCAGAGTAGTAGAAGAGTTCCTAGACGTGTTCCTTAAAGAGCTTCCAGGCATGCCTCTAGAGAGAGAGAGATAGAGTTCACTATCGACTTGGTTCCAGGGACTGCACCAGTGTCAGAGAGAGTCTACAGAATGGCACCATCAGAGTTGGAGATCCTGTACAAGATGATTGAAGAACTCAGGACCAAGGGATTCATTCGTGCTAGTAGATCACCTTGGGGAGCCCCGATACTTTTTGTGAAGAAGAAGGATAGTACGTCAAGATTATGTGTTGATTATCGTACATTGAATTCTGTAACAATCAAGAACAGATATCCCCTACCAAGGATAGATGATTTATTTGATCAACTCAGTGGGGCAGCAGTATTCTCGAAGATTGACTTACGGTCGGGGTACCATCAGATCAGAGTCAGAGAGCAAGACATTCCGAAGACGGCATTCAGATCCAGATACGGGCATTAGGAGTTCCTTGTTATGCTATTTGGAGCGACCAATGTGCCAGCCGCATTCATGGACCTCATGAATCGTATCTTCATACCCTATTTCGACCAGTTCGTGATAGTATTTATAGACGACATCTTAGTCTACAGCAAGAATGAGGCAGAGCATGAGCAGCATCTTCGTGTAGTCCTACAGATTCTTCGAGAGCAGCAGTTGTACGCAAAGTTCAGTAAGTGCAAATTTTGGCTTGATCATATTTCATACTTAGGTTACATCATCACCCGAGGTAGAGTGGAAGTGGACTCCCAGAAGATAGTTGCCATAGAGACATGGCCAGTTTCCAACATCGTCGCAGAAGTTCACAGTTTCCTAGGATTGGCCGACTATTACCGACGATTTGTGTCAGACTTTGCTCGAATTTCGGCACCATTGACGTAGTTGACCCGCAAGGATGTGCAGTTTGCTTAGACAGTAGAGTGTCAGAGTTCATTCGAGAAGTTGAAGCAAGGATTGATGACGGCTTCCATTCTCACGCTTCCAGATGGGACTGGAGGATTTTCAGTTTATTGTGATGCTTCTGGCAGAGGATTGGGATGTGTCTTAATGCAGCATGGTAAGGTAGTAGCTTATGTGTCACGTCAGCTTCGTGATCATGAGAAAAATTATCCAACCCACGACTTGGAGTTAGCAGTGGTGGTCTTCGCACTTAAGTTGTGGAGACATTATTTGTATGGAGATTGGGTAGAGATTTTCACCGACCACAAGAGTCTTAAGTATGTGTTTACTCAGAAGGATCTTAACATGCGTCAGAGGAGATGGCTAGAGCTTCTTGTGGATTATAAAATCAACTTACAGTATCATCCTGGGAAGGCCAACATAGTTGCAGATGCGTTGAGTAGAAGAGCTGGAGCTTATTTTCTAACAGCACAGCCAGAGTTATTGGCAGATCTTCAGAAGATGGAAATAGAAGTAGTTCTTCCTACCAATGTGGCATTGATGTCCAGTATACAAGTTCAGTCCAGTATAGTTGAGAGGATCAAGATAGCTCAATCAACAGATTCTAAGCTTCAGCGGCTTAGGGCGGAATGTGAAGCAGAAAGGAGAACAGAGTTATGTATTCACGAAGATGGTACTCTCCAACATGGAAGGCGTCTTTGTGTACCCAGCAGTGATATCAGATAGGAGATCATGGCAGAGGCTCACAGTTCGCAGTATTTAATTCATCCCAATGGCACAAAGATGTATCGTGATATCCGTCAGTATTTTTGGTGGAATGGCATGAAGAGGGAGATAGCCCAGTTTGTCTCTCGTTGTTTAGTTTGCCAACAAGTTAAAGCTGAACATCAGAGACCAGTCGGACTTCTTCAACCTTTACCGATCCTAAAATGAAAATAGGAGCACATTACCATAGATTTTGTAACTGGATTACCTAAATCTCCAGCTAGGAGAGATGCTATCTGGGTTATAGTTGACCGGCTTACGAAGGTAGCTCATTTTATCCCTTTCAGAATTGGCCAGTCAACGGATCAGCTTGCAGAGATGTACCTCAGACAGATAGTCAGATTGCATGGAGTGCCAGTTAGTATCATATCAGACAGAGATTCAAGATTCACATCACACTTTTGGCGGAGTCTTCAAGAGAGTTTGGGGACTCGTCTCAAGTTCAGTTCAGTATATTATCCGCAGACAGATGGTCAGTCAGAACACACGATTCAGACTCTCGAAGATATATTACGATCATGTACACTCGACTTCGGTGGTTCATGGAAAGATCACCTTCATCTCGTGGAGTTCTCCTACAATAACAGTTTCCAGGCCAGTATCCAGATGGCACCGTTTGAGGCACTGTATGGCAGAAAGTACAGATCACCTTTAGCTTAGGGCGATGTAGACGAGAGTCAGTTGCTTGGTCCAAAAATGGTTACTCGGACTATCGAGGTGGTCAGACAAGTTAGAGATCATCTTCGAGTTGCACAAGATCGTCAGCATCATTGGGCCGATTCTTATCGGCATCCTCTTGAGTTTTCAATCGATGACCACGTATTCCTTAGGATCTTGCCTACCCGTGGCGTTATTCTATTTGGCGTACAGGGAAAGCTTAGTCCTAGGTATATAGGGTCGTTTGACATTCTCGAGCGAGTAGGTGATGTGTCCTATCGTCTCGCTCTTCTACCGTCGTTACGTGAGGTACATGATGTATTCCATGTATCCTAATTGCGACGGTATATCTCGGATCCGAGCTATATCCTTGATCATTCAAAATTGGTTGTTGGTACCAACCTTTCGTATGAGGAAAGGCCCATATCCATATTGGACCGAAGAGAGAAGGTACTCAAGAACAAGACTATTAAGTTAGTTCGTGTTGCTTGGGGTCATCACTCTTTGGGTGAGTCAACTTGGAAACGTGAGGATGATATCCGATCGCGATATCCACACTTGTTTGACTCATGAGGTATAATGTCTTCCTTATGTCTTAAGCTCTTACCTCCTTGCTTGCATGGATGATTGCTTGATTAATTGCTGGTCAAAGATTGTCTGTGGTTAGTGTAGCTTGCCCCGACATCTCTAGCCTCTTGATTAAATTTCGAGGACGGAATTCTTTTAAGGTGGGTAGAGTTATAACTCCCGTTTCCCGTTATACGTATTTTTATTATACGTGTACGGATTTCTGACATTTGTCAAGTGGATCGTAGTTAGACTTGTCTTGCTTAGCCTAGTCTTGGTTTAATCTTGACTTGGTTTATTTTGGTTTGGTTCAACATGTTGGCTTGGTTTGGTTTGAGATAGTTTGGGCTTAATATATAAGTCAACCCCTCTCTCTTATTCATTTATTTCTCATAACTTATCCATCTTCTTCATTTACTCCTCTCCACCTACACCCAAGATCCCTAGGCAAGTACAACTTGCTTCATGATGGATCTCAAGTTTTATTGTTCCATTCTCTTCTTTACATGATTATAAGCCCCTTTAGAACTTAGAGTTTTTGATTTTTATGGGTGGATTCATGTAGATCTAAGTTTGATGTATTTTCAGTTTTTTATGGTTTTGATCTATCAAACTTGCTTGTTTTCAAAAACTAGTTGTTCCATGTTGTAGAGAATTTTGTTCTACCCTATTTTGAACCTTAAAAGTCCTAATTTGGAGTAATTTTGACCAAGTTATGGTCATTTGAAGTTTATGGGTTCAACCAAGCATTTTTATACTGGTTGGAGAAGACGAACAGTGCGCGTAACCTGGCACTGCCGCAACCTGGCACTGTGCACAACCTGGCACTGTCGCAACCTGGTACTGCCATAACCTGGCACTGCACGCAACCTGGCACTGCCGCAACCTGGCACTGCCATAACCTGGCACTGCGCGCAACCTGGCACTGCCGCAACCTGGCACTGCGCGCAACCTGGTACTGCCGCAACCTGGCACTGCACGCAACCTGGTACTGCCGCAACCTGGCACTGCCGCAACCTGGCACTCGCGCAACCTGGCACTGAGCGCAACCTGGCACTGCCGCAACCTGGCACTGCCGCAACCTAGCTTGGCACATCCTAGCTTGGCACAACCTGGCTTGGCGCACTCTTGATAAGTAACAAGTAAACTGGATATGACATGTATAATCTTGATAGTGGCCCGTCGAGGCGCACTCCTGACAAGCAATCTTGACAAGTAACAAGTAACCTGACATGACATGATAATCTTGAACGCTGTTGCGACAGCTACCCTAACTTGCTAAGTAACTCTTATCTTGACATCGTGGTTGATTTTTTTGATTTTGCCTGTATAAGCTACATGTTTCGTCTTGCATCATGTCTAGGACATGAATTTCTGGTTACCACGGTCAGGATTTCATAATGAATCTGACTAGATTGATCAAGTAGTTCATATAGAGAGATTTTCCCAGTTACAGGCGATCCCGTTATCCCGGCCATACCAGAAGGACTTGTAGCCTGCCGACGAGTAGGGCACATTTCTAGCTCACTGTCATGTGGGGCACTTCTTGAAAGCTTAAGTACTGAAAGTACACCAGTAAGCTTGATAACTCTTGTAACTCTAATAAACCCCTCGCCTGGATAACCTGGATAGCTGCAGGGCTTGTGGCTGCAGGAATATCTCATTGCATCTTGCTAGTAACTAGGCTTGTGATAACCCTAATTAGTTAAAGTATCAAGCTGTACTCTTTGCTTGGCCGTGAATGATGGATTTAGTCCAGTCTAGTCTTATCTAATCGATGCCAGTCTTTGATTACTTTAGCACATGCTTGCTTATGCTTTACTCTTGTCGATAATTGGTTGGAGACTAAGCTCTGTTCAGGTGAAGGGTTACAACCCCGGTCCTTATTTGGTTTACGGGTTGTAACTTGGCTACCGGAATAGTCCCTTAGTTGTCTTATCGTTTATCATCTTATTTTTTCTAACTCATGTCTTTTATTACCATTTATGTTCTCATGTGCTAATATGCTGGTTTTAGTTCTTAAGTGAAGCCTCCCTTGTGGCACTTGCTCTTTCTGGGGTCTGATCCAGCTGGTTTTGTATGGCCAGATTTCGGAGTAGGACTCGAGGATCCTCCAACCTTCCAGCCAGATGGTGACCACTAGGCACAACCCTGGCAACGAGTGGGTTCTTATTTTGCTCTCCCACTCCCTTGTAAAAATATTCTTTTGAGGCGTTTAGCCGTCGAGCAAGTGTTAGCTCGTTTGCAACTTTACTTACTGTCTGCCTATGGGCTGTAACATGGTTGACAAATCCTAGGGTTGATCATGTATGACTGAAACTCTTGCTAGTCATCATATTTTGTATGACTAGCTTCATGATCATCTGAATATGTAATATTTGGGACGCCTTACTTTGTATGTCTGATGATCTAACATCTTGTAACATTTACTTACTTGCTTGAGATTGAGACACTAGGCTTGTTCATGACCATAAGAGACTGTTGGCTTGTAGATAAATCCTCATGCATCTAAACAGCCGTGACCGTATATCGAGGTAGATTATATACTTTAATGTATGTAGCTGGCTGTGTTTGTCCCCCGCTCTCCAGTATTCTGATTCTGGGACGTGACAGGGTGTAACACCCCAGTCCCAAATTTCTTAGGACTAAGTACGTAGACATGCCAGTTGCATACATATGAAGTATACTCCAATATATGGAATCCTCGTATGTATACATAAGCTGTAAAATGCAGTAACCTTGACACTAATCTCATCCATAAATAAAGAAGAAATAATTTATAATAAACTCATGAATTTGTTATTTACAGAAGTCGTTGGACGGAAACGAATCCACTACCAACGAAAAAAAGAGAAATACACGATAACAAAATTTTGTCGAGCGATGCAAAGACAATCATCCTCGAAGAAATGGCCTTGGCTAGAGCACCTGTGAAAAGTCACAACACACACGTACCTGGAGAATTCACCTGGTCCTCAGAGGGACGTAACAAGATACATAAAGAACATTCCATATAAATACTGAATATAAGATGTGTCATAATCAGAAGTAAGTGACAATACATCAATAAGGTTCCTAACCATTCTACTGTGTTCATGTAGTTAAGAACAAACCTTCAACACATGGGCACTCTGGCTTCAAGAAACTCAGGTATGGTCCCACCAGGATACCAGGGACCTCAAAGCATAACATTCATTGAATGTCAGCGGCCAGCAGAAAATCAGGTATCAGGATCCGGGACCGTATCTCCAACGGAGATAACCAGCAATAGTAGGAAACTGCATACGTGGCCCATACATTAAGGAACTGTTCTCCCCATCCAATGTACCTATCCAAGTCGCATCCATGACCATGTACCTCTACTAACTGCAAAGTTACTTCAAAATAAATCAGTCAACCTTTAGTCCATTTAGTCGAAGACCAATTCAAAGTTACTTCGATATAAAATTATGTCCAAAATCTTAAAATTTGATAAGTCCAAACTTTCAATTCAAATAATCTCTAATACTCTTCTTCCTACATATTTTCTCTCAAGCTAATTTTCCCATGTAAAATCTTCTTTTAAGAAATTACATTAAAATTTCTTCCCTTAATTTAGTCAAGAGTAAAATCAATCTCACCTTGTTATGAGCTTTAAATTTACCATCATCACATGGTTGAATTCTTAATTATCAAGAGTTTAAGAATTTACACCCTTCTTGAAATCTAATAACTTCAAACACCCTATCTATCATCTCATAACTTTCTTAATCAATAGATTACCACGAAGTACCAATTTGTCGATCAAGAATCTACTCTCCTTAGATCATAAAATGTACTACGCCTAATAGGATTTACCGCAAAATTTTACTTATGCATATTCAATCATATTATTCAACAATACCACTACTCTCCTCTGCGGGTTTTCTAATCTAGCCTCCACTAACCATAGGATGCCATGATCAAAGTTCATCTTTACATAAGGGAATCATATACAGAACAAGGTTGCATAACTTACGGAGGAATCATAGTGAAATATGAGTGAAGCAATTTAATCAGGAGGGAGAAAGTAGTGTTGTTAGTGTTGCATGTAGAGTAAAAGGTGTTGGCCCATTCCACGGTCACACCCGATTTCGATAATCAACATATACTTTAGTCAATACACAAAATATAGAAAATGCTGCTAACTATTTCAGGATGCATGAAATCATATTCAACGGACGATGTACTGCATAAATCAAAGCGTCAAAGTCATCAAAATCTTCTGAAGACTCTTTTCTACTTTTATTTTGTATTTTACATTTTATTGAGTCTAGGAATTACTTTGTGAAATCAATTATGGTCATATTGGCTTAGGGCTAAAATTGGCCTCCTTTCTAGAATCCTATTTTTACCCTTTCCTATTTTCGGTTACAAATATTTCAAAAACATATTTCGAAAATATTCTTTTCAAATGATTTTACAAATAACCAAAAACCAGTTTGAAAACTGTTTTTACAAAAGATTTTTAAAATATCTCCTGACATAACACCTAGCCGAGTTCGGCCCGAGTTCGGTCCGAACTCTGACCGAGTTCGGTCAGTTTGTATTCAAACTTCAGTTGCCTCTAAATCTGCGAGCAACGTCTATTTTGCGAGATATTTGCACCCGAACTCTGCCCGAGTTCTGCCCGAGTTCGGTTGGTGAAAACACCTATAAATAGAGAAGAATTTTTCACTTCAAATCATCAATTCATTCTTCATCTTCTCTTCTCTACTATTCAAGTGTTTTCTAAACGATCTAAGATTTTCAAATCTCACCTACACATCTCTTAGCCAAAAGCCAGTACTATCAGAGTTGATTTAGAGTCTTTTGGTTACTCAAGAGTTGTAAGAGGTCGTTCAAGTTTCAACAACTTTTCTGTTGTGGAGCCGGTCGTGCGCTCGCCTCCAAGCACGGTGTTGTGAAGCCGGTCGTGCGCTTGTCACCAAGCACGGTGTTGTAAGAGATTACAAGCTCTCAGTTAAAGCTTGTGCCATAGTGGATTAACATCGAGCAAGAGTACTCGAGACTGGATTAGTCCTCTCAGAGGGATACCAGTATACATCGCTGTGTCACTGAGTTTGATTCTCCTATCTTTATTTACTGTCTCTTATATATCTGTCATAGTTTAATTTTTTAATTGGTGATTATATTTCCGCTGCACACACGCACTCTATTCACCCCCCCCTCTAGAGGTGCTCAACGATCCTACAATTGGTATCAGAGCAGGTTATATTCTTATATAACATACCCTAGAGAGTATATATATGGCAGCCGTGAAATCTATATTCAACGGTGAAGGGCAATCCACAAATAGACCTCCCCTATTTGATGGAACAAATTACACTTACTGGAAAACACGTATGACTTTCTTTCTTAAGTCTCTAGATTTTGATCTTTGGTCAATAGTCATTGATGGGTATAAGAAACCACCACCTATAGTGGTTGAAGGTATTCTTATGGAAAAGCCGCATGACAAGTACACCGATACTGAAAAAGCAAAGGCTAGTCTTGATGCTCGAGCCATCAATGCACTATTCTGTGCAATTGACAAAACCGAGTTCAACAGAGTTTCAACCTGCAAGACGTCTCACGAAATTTGGAAACTTCTTGAGGTAACCCATGAAGGGACTTCCCAAGTGAAAGAATCCAAAATTAGTAGACTGACTCAGGAATATGAATCTTTTAAGATGAAACCCGGTGAGTCAATTACATAGATGTTTACTCGTTTCCTTGATATAACTAATCCTCTGCAATCTCTTGGTAAAGATTACAGCAATCACGAGAAGATTAGAAAGGTGCTGCGGGCTCTAACAAAGAATTGGAATCCAAAGGCCACAACAGTTATTGAAGGAAACGACCTCACCACAATGTCGTTGGAAACTTTGATGGGCAAGCTCATGACCCATGAACTCGACTTGCAAGATTTTGAAGAAGCAACACCAAAGGAGAAAACCATTGCCTTCAAAGCTCATGCAAGAAAGCCGACATACAATGATTCCGATGAAGAATCCTCAAGTGGTGATGAACAAGCCCTACTTGTGAAGAACTTCAGAAAGTACCTAAAGTTTACAAGCAGAAAGAAGAAAGACGTCCAAGAAAGCAATGAAGATGAAACCATATGCTTTGGATGTAAGAAATCAGGGCACATGAAGAAGGACTGTCCAGCTACCAAGAAGAGCAGTCCATATGACAGATCAAGATCAAGCAGAAAAGCTACAACTGGTCGAAAGTATGCCAACATAAGTATCTGGCATGAAAGCGACGCCAGTGATTCTGAAGAAGAGGATAGACCCTGCGGAAATGCAAATGTCTGTCTTATGGCATTTGACAAGGTATCTTCAAACCCTCTATATGATGATTTTACTTTCGATGAGTTAGAAAATGCCTTTAGCGATTTACTTGAAGAACACAAAAATGTGCTTGACAAGTATAAGCAATCTCGAAAAGAGATTAAGGCATACACAACCGAGTTAGCTAGACTATCCAATCTTATTCAAGATATTAAAGAGACGTCTACTACCGGTAACACGGAAGAGATAGCCAAACTCAAGGTAGACTATCATGAGGCTATCCTCACTATTCAAAAGAAAGAAAGAGATTATGGTAAGATGCAAAAACTGTATGACACAGAGAAGAGGATGCACTTAGTAACAGAACAGAGACTCTCAGTTATGACTGCTAAATATGAAGAGTCTATTGCGATTTCTAAAAAGTTAGAAATCAAGTTAGGCAAACAGGAAATGCCTGTGACACAGCCTAATTTTAGTCCTAATGCAAAGCATACACCTAAGAGGACTAAAAACAAGAAAGCACAGAAGAAACACGATTATCATCATGCTTTCACTTATAGGTTCTCCAAGAAACCAAACAAGCATGTGAACACAGTTTCAACCACATCTGGTTCTAAACTGACTTGCACTTATTGTGGTACACACGGACACATATCACAGTATTGTCTTGCAAGAAAGCTTGTTGATAATCATACTTTAGTCTGGAGACCTAAAGCTAATCAGCATGGACCCTTCAGAAAATGGGTACCAAAGGATTCATCTACTTGTTTTGTAGGTGGACCCTCAACCCTCTCATGCTAGAAGCAAATAGATCCTCGATAGCGGATGTTCGCGACACATGACTGGTGATGCATCTTTATTCGCTACGCTATCGATGAAGAAAGAAGGATACGTCTCCTTCGGAAATAACTTGAGAGGTGATATTATAGGTAATGGTACTGTAGGTATTTCTCCTTATCCAATAATAAAGGATGTTTGTCTAGTAACTGAATTGAAACATAACCTATTGAGCATAAGTCATTTGGCAGATAATGGTTATGGTATCAATTTTGTGAAAGATAAATATACCATATATGATATGTCATCTGGTGATCCCGTATATAAGGGGATTAGAGAAGACAATATTTATGTTTTCTTTTTGGAGAATACTAATAATGCAGGAAGGTGCCTAGTAGCCAATCAAGATGAAAGCTGGCTATGGCACATGAGACTAGGACATGCAAACATTGATACTATCTCACGTCTGAACACAAAGAAGTTGGTAAAAGGACTCCCAGAAATTCCATTCAAGAGAGACATGGTATGTGCTGACTGTGAAAAGAACAAAGCACATAGATCTTCTTTTAAATCCATCAACGTTGTAAGTACTTCGAGACCTTTGCAGTTGATTCATATGGATTTATTTGGTCCAAGTAGAGTCGCTAGTCTTGGCGGTAAACTCTATGCTTTTGTCATTGTTGATGATTTCTCTCGTTTTACATGGGTTTACTTTTTATCAAACAAAAGTGATGCTATTTTTGAATTTCAGATATTTTGTAAAAAGGTACAAAACGAAAAAGGCTTCATGATTACTCGTATCCGAAGTGATCATGGTGGCGAATTCGAAAATTCTGATTTCAAAAAGTTTTGTGATGATAGTGGATATTACCACGAATTTTCTTGTCCTAGAACTCCCCAACAGAATGGTGTTGTGGAGCGGAAGAACCGTACTCTAAGCGAAATGGCTAGAGTCATGCTTAATCAGCATAATCTTCCTAAATATTTTTGGACAGAAGCTGTTAGTACAGCCTGTCATATTTTAAATAGGGTGTTAATTCGACCTATCTCGAAGAAAACACCATATGAGCTTTGGTTTGGAAGAATTCCAAACATTTCTTATTTTAAAGTTTTTGGTTGTCGCTGTTTCATCCTGAACACCAAGGATAACTTGGATAAGTTCGACTCCAAAGCAGATGACGGGATATTTCTCGGATATGCTGCTAAGAGTAAAGGATATAGAATTTTTAATAAAAGATCTTTGATTGTTGAAGAAAGTATTAATGTTACCTTTGATGAGTTGAATAGTCATAGATCTAGCGACAGTGATGATGAAGATGCACCTACAAAGACAAAGAAGAGTTCTGAGAAAGATCCTACCCAAGAGGCAAGAACTGATAAAAGTTTCGAAGATGCAGGAACTGAGAAGAACCTTGTGAAAGGTATGGCCCAAAGATTCGAATCATTGAGATTCAAACCAGATCATCCAGAAACTCTCATAATAGGTGATGTATCCAAAGGTGTAAGTACTCGTTCATCTCTTAGAGATTCTGAAGTAGCAGCTAATGTAGCATTTATTTCACAAATAGAACCTAAGAATATTGATGAGGCTTTTTCTGATGAATTTTGGATTTCTGCCATGCAAGAGGAACTTAATCAATTTGAGAGAAACCAAGTTTGGGAACTTGTTCCTAAACCTATTGGTCAATCGATAATTGGTACCAAATGGGTGTTCCGAAATAAACTTAGTGAAGATGGACAAGTTCTACGCAACAAAGCACGTCTAGTTGCACAAGGTTATAATCAAGAAGAAGGAATTGATTATGATGAGACCTATGCTCCTGTTGCTAGACTAGAAGCCATCCGCATGTTTTGCGCTTTTGCTTGTTTTAATGATTTCAAACTTTTTCAAATGGACGTGAAAAGCGCATTTTTAAATGGTTATTTGAAAGAAGAGGTTTTCGTGAAACAACCCCCTGGTTTTGAAGATTTTCAAAAATCTGATCATGTTTTCAAGCTTAAAAAAGCACTTTATGGACTCAAACAAGCACCTCGTGCTTGGTATGAACGCCTAAGCGCCTTCTTACTTGAAAATAGTTTTTCAAAAGGCAAGATTGATACTACTCTTTTTATTAAATCCATGAATAATGATATACTTCTAGTGCAAATTTATGTAGATGACATTATCTTTGGTTCTACTAATGAACAACTCTGTCAAGAATTTGCCAAGTGTATGCAGAGTGAATTTGAGATGAGCATGATGGGAGAGCTGAACTTCTTCCTAGGATTGCAAATCAAACAACACTCGAACGGAACATTCATCAACCAAGCCAAGTACACGAAGGACATACTGAAGAAGTACGACTTCGAGAATGTAAAGCCAATTGGGACTCCTATGGCTACATCTACAAAGCTTGATGCTGATGAAAGTGGCAAACCTGTTGATCAGCGTAAGTATCGAGGTATGATTGGTAGTTTATTATATTTAACTGCTAGTCGCCCTGATATTATGTTTAGTGTTTGCATATGTGCACGATATCAGGCAAACCCTAAGGAATCACATCTTAGTGCCGTTAAGCGTATCTTTCGATACCTTAAAGGAACTTCTACAGTTGGCTTATGGTATCCCAAAACCAAATCCTTTGACCTTATAGGTTACTCGGATGCGGATTTTGCTGGATGCAAAGTGGACCGTAAAAGTACCAGTGGCACATATCATTTCTTAGGAAAGGCCTTAGTCTCTTGGTTTAGCAAGAAACAAAATTCAGTAGCATTATCAACAACTGAGGCTGAGTATATCGCCGCAGGACGTTGTGCTCAAATTTTGTGGATGAAGCAAACCTGAGAGGACTACAATCTGCACTATACAAATGTTCCTATTTATTGTGATAACACTAGTGCAATTAATTTGACTAAGAACCCTATCTGTCATTCACGCACAAAGCACATAGAAGTTAGACATCATTTTTTACGTGATCATCAACAACACGGGGATATTTGCTTAGAATTTATTGATACTGAACATCAACTAGCTGATATTTTCACTAAACCATTGGCTGAAGACCGTTTTAACATCTTGAGGCGTGAGCTCGGCATTCTTGAATTCTCGGATTCTTAAAACATATGGTAATTAAAACTGCATTTATAACTTGACAATTTATTATTTAATGAAAATTATTTTTGGGGACAAACTTACAAAGGGTATGTCTGTCACCACGGCTACGGTCGAAGCGAAGCGGTACTTAAGAGTTCCCCGGTGAACCACCGTTAGCTGGGACAACCCCTATAGTTAACCCGAAAATAATAGCAGTTATTTAATAAACCAGTCAAATGTTACTTTTTACAATCTTTATTTACCTGACTGCTTTGACTGTCTCGGGAATGCAAGTGGCCGAACTCGGCCCGAACTCTGACCGAGTTCGGACCGAATTCGGACCGAGTTCGGTCGGCGCTGTGATGGTTCCAGAACCGAACAGCCGGCCCTAGCACCTATTTATTTCATCCTTTCTTCCACTTTTTCTCCACACCAAAACGTGAAATACTTCCATCTCCTACTAGAAATCCTTCCTCCTCCTTCTTTGCAAGGAATCGACAAGTTCAAGTGGGCGATCTTCTTCCTCATGGCTCCGAAACGTCAACGAGGAAATTCTTCTCAAGGTGCTTCCTCCTCATCCGACTACACTCCGGCAAGTCTCTTCAGTCCAGCCAAACCTAGAGATCCCGAGGAATATGATAGCACTTTGTTTCCCGACAAAGACTTCTCCGATCTCTGGTTTGATTCTTTCTCTCTTCGTCGTATTTGTGCTGGAGCCTTCGTCAATTTTACAACTTTCTTTGAATATGCTCCTGTTTTTGATCACCTTGGATTCCGTGACTTTTTCGAGGTCCAAGATAGCATTTACGACAATGCAGTCCGTATGTTTTACTGCAATTTGCAAGTAAAACAAAACGGGAATTTCTATTCCTGTATTGCTGGACAGGAATTAGAATTTAGCACCACCGATATCAGTGAATATTTTCACATTCCTGATCTTGGTGATGCACTTGTTGACATCCACCATGTTCAATTCCCTGCCGATGTCACTTTAGCTTCCTTTAGGGAATTGATTTGTCACCCTACTCCTCCTCCCCGGAGAATCTTTTCTAGACATCTAAACCAAACTTTTTACGAGCTTCATCGTATGATTTTCTCGGCCCTTCTTCCGAAGAAAGGCTCTACCGATGAAGTTACATTTTTGGAACTTTCTGCTCTTTATCATATTCATTTTGGAATTCCTTTCTCCGTTCCAAAAACCATGATGTCTTGGATGCTCAGCTGCAAGAATGCAGGTAGGAACTTAGTCTTTCCTATGTACCTTGCTAGTATTTTTCGACGTTTTGAGATTGATCTTGAAACGTGTGCCATTTCTTCTCCACCTGTTGAGTTGACCCGCTCTCGTCGGTTTCCTCAACCTCCTGGTGCTGCTCCTGCTGTCCCAGCTGCTGATGCTGAGGCCCCTCCAGCTGATGCTCATCTTGCTCCGGCCCCTGCCCCAGGACTTGATCAGGCATTCTACCAGCGATTTGATGATTTCGTTGCCGTTTCCACGCAACGTTATCAGGACTCCGAGTTCCGGCACATTTCTCAGGCCCAGGTGCTGAGAAACAGTATTGCCGATCTCCACTACAGCCTGGTTCAGGATCCAGTCCATCCACTCACTTTCCTTCCACACCCGGCTTTCCCTGGTCCTCGTTTTACTGATGAGGTCACTTTTTAGTATTTCAATCCGACCACTGCCTATTTCCCTCATGATCCTCCCGGTGCGGACGACCCAGCGTTGTGATATGGATTCAGCCATGGGATAGTGGATTTAGTTTTGATTTAGTTGATGCAGTTTATGTAGTAGTTTTATTTCCTGTCTAAACTGTTTCAGTTAGACTTTATCCATTGTACTTTTTGGATCATTAGTGGAACCTCTATGATATTTCAGTTTATTATAGTTCATTTTATTCCAGTTGTCTATGCTGTGATTACTTTTTTTTTATTACTTCACTTTGTCGTGTCTATTCTATTGTTGGCTTCATGATTTACGGGGGAGCCTATTCATTTTACTACTTGACAAAGGGGGAGAAAAAGAGTATACCAAACGAACAAAAACAATTTGCAATTTTTCAGGTATTTTTGTTATTTTGTTCTATTTGTTATAAATATATTTTGGTATAGACTCAAGTTTGTCAATTATCAAAATGGGGGAGATTGTTTGCCCATTCCACGGTCACACCCGATTTCGATAATCAACATATACTTTAGTCAATACACAAAATATAGAAATACTGCTAACTATTTCAGGATGCATAAAATCATATTCAACGGACGATGTACTGCATAAATCAAAGCGTCAAAGTCATCAAAATCTTCTGAAGACTCTTTTCTACTTTTATTCTGTATTTTACATTTTATTGAGTCTAGGAATTACTTTGTGAAATCAATTATGGTCATACTGGCTTAGGGTTAAAATTGTCCTCCTTTCTAGAATCCTATTTTTACCCTTTCCTATTTTCGGTTACAAATATTTCAAAAACATATTTCGAAAATATTCTTTTCAAATGATTTTACAAATAACCAAAAACCAGTTTGAAAACTGTTTTTACAAAAGATTTTTAAAATATCTCCTGACAGAACTCCTAGCCGAGTTCGGCCCGAGTTCGGTCCGAACTCTGACCGAGTTCGGTCAGTTTGTATTCAAACTTCAGTTGCCTCCAAATCTGCGAGCAACGTCTATTTTGCGAGATATTTGCACCCGAACTCTGCCCGAGTTCTGCCCGAGTTCGGTTGGTAAAAACACCTATAAATAGAGAAGAACTTTTCACTTCAAATCATCAATTCATTCTTCATCTTCTCTTCTCTACTATTCAAGTGTTTTCTAAACGATCTAAGATTTTCAAATCTCACCTACACATCTCTTAGCCAAAAGCCAGTACTATCAGAGTTGATTTAGAGTCTTTTGGTTACTCAAGAGTTGTAAGAGGTCGTTCAAGTTTCAACAACTTTTCTGTTGTGGAGCCGGTCGTGCGCTCGCCTCCAAGCACGGTGTTGTGAAGCCGGTCGTGCGCTTGTCACCAAGCACGGTGTTGTAAGAGATTGCAAGCTCTCAGTTAAAGCTTGTGCCATAGTGGATTAACATCGAGCAAGAGTACTCGAGACTGGATTAGTCCTCTCAGAGGGATACCAGTATACATCGCTGTGTCACTGAGTTTGATTCTCCTATCTTTATTTACTGTCTCTTACATATCTGCCATAGTTTAATTTTTTAATTGGTGATTATATTTTCGCTGCACACACGCACTCTATTCACCCCCCCCCTCTAGAGGTGCTCAACGATCCTACAAAAGGTGGTATGGGTTTAAGTAAATCAAGATAAGGCATGAAATAAAAGGACACTGGTTAAGAAATCGAGATAAAACACAAATTAAGCATTTAGAAATTTTAGTAGATCACAATCATACATTGGGTCGAAAGATTTGAGTCAAGATTTGGTCTCTAAATGAAGTTAGAAAGGACAATGTTATCATGGTAGGGTTTATAGCTAGCCATTTTGACTCGAAAGTCGTATCATAAAATAGAGTACAAGGGGACGTGTTTTAGTGGGACATGATACGTCTACATGAAGGTGGACTCGTCTAGGTCTTGCATATAAAATTTGTTGGAAGAAAAAGTCTAGCGTTGTGCTCCAAATATCAAAGTCACTATAGGGGACACCAAATGATCAAGATAGAAAGTAGGTTTTCATGAGGTGCACAAAATAAAATTAACTTAAAGCACAATGTAAAATAAGTTAGGGACACAGTTTCTAGAGAGAAGATAGTCTCCTAGATAAAGGGTATGGTCAAGGGAATGATTCTAATCATTTCTAAGTTTCAAACAATCAGATGGTCACGATAAAAGATCTACATTTGAAGGAAGGTCGAGTAAGTCAAGATAAAGATATAGTTGTACAATTTGGTCGATGACTAACTATACTTGTGTATATACAATATCATAATCATAGGTGGTATGGCAATTTAATGTGGAATACTTCTATCTCATTAGGGTGACCTTGCTTGCTTCTTAGTCCTCTACCAAAATATGATCTAATCTAAAATTTCAAGTTCCTCAAAAGTTTTTCAATAAAATTTCCAAGATGCTCCACCAAAATTTCTAATCATCTTAGGCTGTCAAGTTTAATCAAAATTTTAATTCTCTAATCAATCTCGAAATAACCCTTGTATATCACAAATCAAATATACTTTTTTTTCACCAAAATTTAAATATCCATAATCAAGGCTTTAAACTCTAAATCTAAATAACTTTATAAATCATAGATCATATGACACAATTTGAAATTTGAATTTTTCCTTCAAGGTCAATTTCATATCTTCCAAAACATTTTAAACCAAAATTTTACTATCATCTCTTCAAACTCAAAATTTAATAAACTTATAAATCGTGCATCGTACGACTCAATTTAAAACCTTAAACTCTTTTCTTTTCTTTTTTTTCACTAAGCTTCCATATTCTCTAGTCATCTACAAAATAATAACTTATAATTAAAACTCTTTAATAAATCTCGAGATAAACTTTAGCATATTACAATCCAAACTTAAACTTAACCGTAAATCATGCATCACAATTTAAAACTTTAAGATATTTCTCAACTCGATTTCATATCCCAATAAATCATAACTATTTCACAATTTCAAAAATCATAAATCAAAAATTTGTTTTCTCAATCCTTTATAGAACCTATCAATCCTCTAGTAGTATCAAAAATAAAATTTATCTCCATCTCTACTACCTAACTTAGAATTAACTAATCCTTAAGGTTACTAATGCCTTTATAACTCAAATAAGACCTCAATGCATACTAATTGTCAATGTAATCCATGTGTTTGACCTATGAGCATATACTAGTGTAGTCATCTTCCTAGCTGTCACTAAGCACGAAAAATAAGAATTCACGGTAGAAAGAGTTCAAGCAGGATGCAAATCAAGGATGGTAACGAGAGTTTGAAACTTGAAGCAAGGAATGAGGTCAAGCTTGTGGATGAGATCATAAATCTATTCCTATATGCAGGTTTACATCGGTACAGTCATGTAACCGAAGTCATAAACTCGACCTGCATGGGCTACCATAAAAATATGTAACGCCCCAGTCCCAAAATACTTAGGACTAAGTACGTTGACATGCCAGCTGCATACATACGAAGTATACTCCAATATATGGAATCCTCGTATGTATACATAAGCTGTAAAATGCAGTAACCATGACACTAATCTCATCCACAAATAAAGAAGAAAGAATTTATAATAAACTCATGAATTTGTTATTTACAGAAGTCGTTGGGCGGAGACAAATCCACTACCAACAAAAAAAGAGAAATACATGATAACAAAATTTTGTCGAGCGATGCGAAGACAATCCAAGTGTAATCATCCTCGAAGAAATGGCTTTGGCTAGAGCACCTGCAAAAAGTCACAACACACACACCTGGAGAATTCACCAGGTCCTCAGAGGGACGTAACAAGATACATAAAGAACATGCCATATAAATACTGAATATAAGATGTGCCACAATCAAAAGTAAGTGACAATACATCAATAAGGTACCTAACCATTCTACTGTGTTCATGCAGTTAAGAACAAACCTTCAACGCATAGGCACTCTGGCTTCAGGAAACTCAGGTATGATCCCACCAGGATACCAGGGACCTCAAAGCATAACATTCATTGAATGTCAGCGGTCAGCAGGAAATCAGGTGTCAGGATCCAGACCGTATCTCCAGCGGAGATAACCGAAAATAATAGAAACTGCATACATGGCCCACACGTTAAGGAACTGTTCTCCCCACCCAATGTACCTATCCAAGTCGCATCTACGATTATGTACCTCTACTAACTGCCAAGTCTCCTAACATGCCTCTACTGGCAGTTAGACCTAACGCATGCGCACGGGTGATCAGCCAACACGCAAGGACCTCTAAATGCTACTCATCTCACATATACTCGTGGTACAACTGTATCGAGGTATATGCGATATACTACAAACGGTAGTCCCTTAACTCTAAGTCCATATGCAATCAAAGGATAATAAATAAAGAAAAGCTAATATCACTGAGCAGGCAGTAAATCATAAACTGTAATAATGGTACAACTAAAAGAACTGAAAATAAATAAACAGTGATATGCAATAAATAAAATGCAGACTAATTATAAACAGTAAATTATGGCAAGGTATCTTGCCTGATGTGTCGTCTAGTGTAGTGCGATGATCCGACAAGTTCCATTTTGTCCAATAGCCGGGGTCGAGGTGCAAGGGTCCGAAATTGCGAGAAATAGAAGTGCTTGATTAGTCACGATCAATGGGTTATTCGAGGGAAAATTATGGAATACGTATACTATGCTTGGAAAATCTCTATAATATTTTAAAGCTAGATTTTTTATTTATCAAAAAGAGTTCTTTGGTAAATATTCGTAAATACTAGAAAATTATTGTATACATTTTGGTAACTACTTTTTGTTAGAAAAAAAATATTTCTAAGTTAATTACTTGAAAATACTTTATATATACAATTTGAAAAAAATACATTTTATTAGGACGATATATGTCTAGATAAATACTTAAAGGATCAAAAATCATTCATTTCATTTTTTTGCTAGATTCTAAGTTTATAAAATATACAATTATTGTAGAAAACTAACTTTCTTTAGTCAAAATATTTTAATAAATTTTAGGAAAATATTTGAGGATTATGGACTTTTGTCAAAATAATTTGGAAAATATTTATTATCTACTACTTAATAAAATAAAATAATATAATCATAATAATTTTGATAATAAACACTTATGGCACTTTATATACTAATAATACAATCTATATATTATTATGTATTACAAAACTCATAAAATAATAATAAAATAAGAGATAAAAGCTAAGAACCACACAACTTATTAGCATCTCATTATTTCCTCTTTCGAAGGAAGCCAATAGTTGGCAATTAAATAAGTGGCTCATTAATGCATCTCCTCTTTCGTGGATACCAGGACCACTTAAGCTAGCTACATCAAAGAGAGAAGACCAAAAATTGAAACTAAAAAATGAAGCAACGGTAGGGAAGAGTTGAGAAGTAACCGATGGAAAGGGAGCGGAAGAGTTAGAGAGAGGAAAAGAGTGGGGGAAGGTGTTTACCGGAGCGACGATGGTGGCACAGCCATCTGGAAAGAAGCAGCAGCTTCCAGCACGTGGAGGAAGCGTTGCCGAGGACGGATGGGGAGGAACCACTTCAGCTGGCGGTAGGCGGCGGTCGCGCTCGCCGACGCGCGGAGGGAAGCGATCCGGCAGGAGAGAAGGTACGGGTTTCAAAAGTCGACACTCGGAGGAAGATCTGCTTCGGTCTAGCAGAGATGCCGATGTGGCTGTCGGCGCACGTTGTCGGGCGAACGCATTCGCCGGCACGGCTCGTCCAGATAAGACCCGGTGGTGCAGCGCCGGACAAGAGGAGGCGACGCATGACTCGGTGGTGTCACGCCCCAGAACCAGAATACTGGAGAGCGGGGGCGAACATAGCCAGCTACGTATATTGAAATAAAGTCCATCTCGCTATACGGTCACGGCTGTCTAGATATGAGGGTTTACTACAAGCCAACAGTCTCTTAAGGTCAAGCCTACTGTCTCAATCTCAAGCAAATAATATAATTACAAGATGTTTGACCACCAAATATACAATAAAAGGCATCCCAAATATTACATATCAGCTGATCATGAAGCTAGTCGTACAAAATGCTAGGACTAGCAAGAGTTAAGTCATACATGATCAACCCTAGGATTTGTTAATCATGTTTACAGTCCATAGACAGACAGTAAGTAAATGTGCATCGAGCTAACAGGTGCTCGTCGGCTAAATGCCTCAAAAGAATAATTTACAATAGAGTGAGCGAAACAAAATAGAAAACCCACTCGTAGCCCGGGTTCCTTCTAGTCGCCACTATCGGGCTGGAGGTTCGGTAGATCCTCAGGTGCTGCTCCGAAATCTGGCCACACAAAACCAGCTGGGTCAAACCCCAGAAAGAGCAAGTGCCACAAAGGAGGCCACGAAATAAGAACAAAAGCCAGCATATCAAAACATAAGAAAATGGAAGAAAAGTACAAGTAATAGAAGTACAGCAGGACAATAAACGACTAGGGTCATGGAACCATTCCGGGAGCCAGATTACAACCCGTAAACCAAACAAGGACCGGGGTTGTAACCCTTCGCCTGAATAGCTTCTGTCTCTACCCATTTATTGTTAAGATAACTAAAACAATCATGTACAGGAGTGCCAAGTACAGGGACTAGACCAGACTTAGACAGGGCTAGACAACATCCATTCACAAGCGGCCAAGCAAATACTACGGCTTACTACTTTAACTAACTAGGGTTATCACAAGCCTAATTACTAACAAGATGCAAGTGAGAATTTCCCCAGTCCCAAGCCCTGCAGACCATCCAGTTATCCTTCTGCAGGTTGAGAGTATGTTTGGGTACATCGCCCCAGAGACTATATACCCTTAGGTGACTTAGAGGTGCAACACATGATAGTGCGCTGGAAATGTGCTCTACTCGTCGGCAAGCTACAAGTCCAATTAAGAGCGCCCAGATAACAAGATTGCCTGTGACTGGAAATTTTCTATGAACTATAGTTTGATCTAGTCATTATCCTAATCCATATTCAGTATGAATCCCTGACCGTGGGAACCAGGGAGTCACGTCCTAGACATGATACAAGACAAGACAAGTGGATTGCACAAGCAAGCAAGCAGGAACACCCACGGTGTCAGATTTGGTTATACAAGTCAAGTTAGCCATCGCAACGGCATCAAGTCAAGTCAAGTCAAGTAGCAAGTTACAAGCCAAGAGTGTGCCGCCACGGGCCACTATCAAGTTATCAGGTTACAAGTCAAGAGTACACCCCATCGGGTCACTATCAAGAAGATCAGAAAGTACCAGGATCGTAAATCACAGAAAACTACGAAAACCGTACTAGTCATAGCAAATACTGAAAATCGTGTCAAGTCGTGTTGGGTCAAGATAGTCGTGCTGTGTGGAACAAAATCTCAAAACCCAATCCACAAAAGAGAAACCAAGCTTAAAGAAATAAAACCAAAACTCCAAGAGCCAATGGGTTGCGCAAGGGGTCGGAGGTTGGATTGCACAGGGTGTCAGCTGCGCAGGGTGCCAAGTGCGCAGGGTCCAAGCGTGCAGGGTTAGATTGCGCGGGAGCCAACTGCACAGGGGTGAACTGCGCAGGGGACAAAGTACGCAGGAGTTAAACTGCGCTGAGTTGGTTGGCGCTGAGGTCAGGTTGCGCATGAAGCGAAGTGCGTAGGGTCGGGTTGCGCAGGAGCGGACTGCGCATGATCCAAGCGCGCTGGGGTTGAGCGCAGTTCGCCAAAGGGCAAGCAGCGTGGTCGGCGCTGCGCTAAAGAGCACAGGCCGAGCGGAGGATGCGCAGTCCAGCACTGCGCTAAAGAGCGCAGGCTGCTGCCTCCTTCTCCAGGCCGAGAAGAACACTCCAAGAACTCCAAAGTTCAAATCTTCATATCTTTATCAAATCAAAACCAAATCTAGATTTTTAAAGGTCTAACTTGAGTAAAATTGAATTCTCTTCCACATGGAAGCATCAAAAGCCACAAAATCTCAACTAAAATAGATCAAAACCATGTAAATCCAAAAATAGAGAAACTTAGATCTAGAACAATGGAGACTCCAAATCACAAAATGTCAAGTTCTAATGTTAATCTCCATGGCCTAATCTAGCTAATGGACAAATAAAAAGTGGTTCTCATATGGTGGCAAGGTGCACTTGCCTATGGGTGTTGGGGTTGTGTAGATGAAGGAAGAAGTAGGAGATGGAGAAAATAAATAAAAAAGTTATGAAGGAGAGAGAAAAGTAGGTGGAGTTTTAATGAGGGTGGGTTGTGTTGTATTGTGGGTGGAGTGTAGGTTAAAGTGCTCCAATGCATTTAAACCAAACCAAACCAAACCAATTCTCCTCTACAAAATAAAACCAAGTCATGTCAAAACCCATTTTACGAGAAAACCAAAATCTGCAAGCTGAGCCAAAATAAAATACAGGCCAAAATTTGAGAAAATAAAATACAGGTCCAAGATACATGCAGGCTTAACAAAAATACGTGTTCTAAGATATGGGTGTTACAACTCTACCCACCTTAAAAGAATTCCGTCCTCGGAATTTAATTTTAGAGGCTAGAGAGACAAGGACAAGTCATACTTATTTACATGCAAGATATACTAAGCAGACAATCAAACAATCACGCATACAAGCAAGGACGGAAGGCATAAGGCATAAGGAAGACATTATACCTTATGAGTCAAATAGGTCGGGATACCGCGATCGGATGTCATCCTCACGCTCCCACGTTGACTCACCTAGAGAGTGATGACCCCAAGCAACACGGACTAAGTTAATAGTCTTGTTCTTGAGTATCTTCTCCCTCAGGTCCAATATAGACACGGGCCTCTCCTCATACGAAAGGTTGGTACCAACAACCAATTTCGAATGGTCTAGGATATGGCTCGGGTCTGGGATGTACCGTCGTAATTGGGACACATGGAATACATCATGCACCTCACTTAACGACGGCGGAAGAGCAAGACGATAGGATACATCTCCTACTCGCTCCAGGATATCGAACGGCCCTATATACCTAGGACTAAGCTTTTTCCGTACGCCAAAACGAATGACGCCACGGTTAGGCGAGATCCTAAGGAATACATGGTTGCCGATAGCAAACTCTAATGGACGCCGATGAGCATCGGCCCAATGCCGCTGGCGATCTTGGGAAACTCGAAGATGATCCCTGACTCTTCTGACTACTTCAACTGTCTGGGCAACCATTTCTGGACCAAGCATCTGCCTCTCTCCAACATCATCCCATGCTAGCGGGGATCTGCACTTCCTACCGTACAGAGCTTCGAATGGTGCCATCTGGATGCTGGCCTAGAAACTGTTGTTGTACGAGAACTCCACCAGATGCAGGTGATCCTCCCACGAACTGCCGAAGTCAAGGGTACAAGACCTCAACATGTCTTCAAGAGTTTGGATTATGCGCTCTGACTGGCTATCTGTCTGCGGATGATAAGCTGAACTGAACTGAAGACGAGTTCCCAAACTCTCTTGCAGGCTGCGCCAAAAGTGCGACGTGAATCTTGAATCTCGGTCCGAGATAATGCTGACGGGCACACCGTGAAGCCTGACAATCTGCCTGAGGTACATCTCTGCCAACTGAGCCGTTGACTGCCCAACCCTGAATGGGAGAAAATGAGCCACCTTCGTGAGCCTGTCAACTATAACCCAAATAGCATCTCTACCAGCTGGGGATCTAGGTAATCCAGTCACAAAATCCATGGTCATATGCTCCCACTTCCATTCTGGAATCGACAAGGGCTGAAGAAGTCCAGCGGGCCTCTGATGTTCAGCCTTAACCTGCTGGCAAACCAAACACCGAGAGACAAATCGGACAATCTCCCTCTATCTCCGTACAAGTAGTGTCTCCACAACTTAAGTGCAAATACTACTGCTGCCAGTTCCAAGTCATGGGTCGGGAAATTCTTCTCATGATCACGAAGTTGACGTGATGCATAAGATATTACCTTCCCATGCTGCATCAAAACACACCCCAATCCTCTGCCTGAAGCGTCGCAATAAACTATGAATCCTCCGGTCCCATCTGGAAGAGTGAGAATGGGAGCCGTTATCAAACCTCGCTTCAACTTCTCAAATGATTCCTGACACTCCGCTGTCCAAGCGAACTGCACATCCTTGCGGGTCAACTGGATCATCGGCGCTGAAATCCTTACAAAATCTGAAACAAATCGTCGGTAGTAGCTTGCTAATCCAAGGAAGCTGCGAACTTCTGCCACTGAGCTGGGTACTAGCCATGATAGCCACAATCTTCTGGGGATCCACTTCCACTCCTCCTCGAGTAATGATGTGACCCAAGTACGAAATGCGATCGAGCCAGAACTCGTATTTACTGAACTTGGCGTACAACTGATGCTCCCTAAGTGTCTGAAGGACAACTCTGAGATGCTGCTCATGCTCTGCTTCGCTCTTGCTGTAGACTAGGATATCATCTAGGAACACGATCACGAACTGATCCAAGTAAGGCATGAAAATGCGATTCATGAGGTCCATGAATACTGCCGGCGCATTGGTCGCTCTAAAGGGCATAACAAGGAACTCCCAATGTCCATACCTAGATCGAAAAGCTGTCTTTGGGATGTCCTGCTCTCTGACTCTGATCTGGTGGTATCCTGACCGCAAGTCTATCTTCGAAAACACTGAAGCCCCTCTAAGTTGATCAAACAAGTCATCTATCCTCGGGAGAGGGTATCTGTTCTTGATTGTCACTGAGTTCAAGGTACGATAATCTACATATAGCCTGGATGTACCATCCTTCTTTTTCACAAGAAGCATCGGGGCTCCCCAAGGCGATCCACTTGCACGAATGAATCCCTTGGTCCTGAGTTCTTCAATCATCTTGTACAAAATCTCCAACTCTGAAGGCGCCATCCTGTAGACTCGCTCTGATACTGGTGCTGTCCCGGGGATCAAGTCTATAGTGAACTCGATCTCCCGCTCTGGCGGCATCCCTGGAAGTTCCTCTGGGAAGACATCTGGAAACTCTTCAACTATCCGGGGCAACTGCACTGCTGCTACTGCCATCTGCAACACTGGGGATGATGGTTCCACTGCTCTTCTGGAAAATAAGAACTCTGGCTCTCCTGGAATGCTAAAAACAACTCTGCCAATATGGCAGTCTATCCTAGCATACTGGTTTCTCAACCAATCCATGCCTAAGACTACATCATAGTCTGCCATAGGGAATTCTATAAATCTAGCGAGGAACTCTCTACCGCTAACTACGATCCGACACGAGGAAAACACTCGATCTACTCCCACAAGACCATTACCAGTAAGTATATTGAGCCTCACTGATAATGACTCGGGCTCCAATCCTATCCGTGTCACGAATCGTGCAGACATGAATGAATGCGATGCACCAGAATCAAATAATACCAATGCTGGAGAGGAGTTGACGAGAATAGTACCTGCCACTACCTCACCTGGTGTAACTTCTTCTTCCATAGCCATCATCATGGCCTGACCTCTAGTTGCGGGTCCCCTCTGCTGGAAACCTCTCTGCCTGCTCTGCACTTGGGCTTGGGTGTACTGCTGCTGGTTCTGCTGGTGAAATGCCTGGGCCTGAGGTAACAATAGCCTCAGATACTGCTGCTGCTGCACAGGTGCTGGTCCCCTAACCGATGGACTGGTTAGGTTGGAAGAGGAAGAACTACCCCTATTCGGGCAGGCTCCTATCTGGTGATCTGTCGCTCCACAAGCTAGGCACAATCCTTGCGCCCTACGACAATCTGCCACCACATGGCCCGACTTCCCGTAATGAGAACATCCCATCGCGGAAGTCTGCTTCTGCTTCTGCTGATGCGGGTACATCGGGGTCGAATGTTGAACCGACGTCACTGAGGCCGCCCGCCTCGGAGTTCCAATGGTCAAACTTCTAGCTGCCGGGGCTGGGGCTGATGATTGGTGCATCTGACTGTGGGACCGCTTCCTACCTCTGGTCCTATCCACGATCCTCTGGGAGGTATACTCATGCCTCCTAGCTGCTCTCAATACTGCATCAAACGTCTGGTGCTCGAACTGCTCGACTGCCAATAAGATCTCCAAATGCAGTCCCTGCTGGAACCGCTGGGCCTTATCAAACTCGGTTGCCACCAAGGTGGGGGCAAACCTACTGAGTCTAGAAAATTCAGATGCATAACTGTCGACCGATCTGTCTTCTTGCTTCAAGTTGGTAAATCTGGTCTGCAGGTCGTACCGAGCCACCGCATCGAAATACTTCATCTGGAATCTCTCTCTGAACACCGTCCAAGAAATGGGTGTCATTCTCGGGTGTTCTAGCTGCTTCCAGAATCACCTCGGTATTCTGAAGCCAAGCGTCCGCGGCAATCGCATCCTCGCTGCCGTCGAAGAATGGAGGGTTCAGGCGCTTGAAGATGTTGGCCGCGCTGTTCCCTGGATGACCGCCTCTGGTCAAAGCTTCTGCCACTACCTGGTGCAAGGCGTCTCCTCTGCGATCCTGGGAAGCTATCAAGGTCCTGATGAGACCTACCAAGGTGCCATCATCCGGCTCGGCAGGCTGAACGGGCTGAACTGGAGGCTCTCCTCCAGAAGGTATAACTCTGGAGGCAACTCCGGAATGCTGGGCTTGATCTCCAGGTTGCTGGTCCACGGGAGGTGCTCCACCTTGCTGATCGGCGGGGTCAGGTACAGTGCCGCTGAAGAAGACGACACAGGGAAAACAATAAGGAAGGACCAGGATAGATCAATGATACAAGCATGTGATCAGGTCAAGATTCTCAGGGATTCAGAGGATATGAACGGAGATCAAGGACGAGTACTGATTGAGACATCTATCGGGTAAACCCTCACATTTCTTGATTGACAAGACCTGCATGGGCCACCACTTAAACCATGTCATGCCCCAGAACCAGAATACTGGAGAGCGGGGGCGAACATAGCCAGCTACGTATATTGAAATGAAGTCCATCTCGCTATACGGTCACGGCTGTCTAGATATGAGGGTTTACTACAAGCCAACAGTCTCTTAAGGTCAAGCCTACTGTCTCAATCTCAAGCAAATAATATAATTACAAGATGTTTGACCACCAAATATACAATAAAAGGCGTCCCAAATATTACATATCAGCTGATCATGAAGCTAGTCGTACAAAATGCTAGGACTAGCAAGAGTCAAGTCATACATGATCAACCCTAGGATTTGTTAATCATGTTTACAGTCCGTAGGTAGACAGTAAGTAAATGTGCATCGAGCTAACAGGTGCTCGTCGGCTAAACGCCTCAAAAGAATAATTTACAATAGAGTGAGCGAAACAAAATAGAAAACCCACTCGTAGCCCGGGTTCCTTCTAGTCGCCACCATCGGGCTGGAGGTTCGGTAGATCCTCGGGTGCTGCTCTAAAATTTGGCCACACAAAACCAGCTGGGTCAAACCCCAGAAAGAGCAAGTGCCACAAAGGAGGCCACGAAATAAGAACAAAAGCCAGCATATCAGAACATAAGAAAATAGAAGAAAAGTACAAGTAATAGAAGTACAGCAGGACAACAAACGACTAGGGTCATGGAACCATTCCGGGAGCCAGATTACAACCCGTAAACCAAACAAGGACCGGGGTTGTAACCCTTCGCCTGAATAGCTTCTGTCTCTACCCATTTATTGTTAAGATAAGTAAAACAATCATGTACAGGAGTGCCAAGTACAGGGACTAGACCAGACTTAGACAGGGCTAGACAACATCCATTCACAAGCGGCCAAGCAAATACTACGACTTACTACTTTAACTAACTAGGGTTATCACAAGCCTAATTACTAACAAGATGCAAGTGAGAATTTCCCCAGTCCCAAGCCCTGCAGACCATCCAGTTATCCTTCCGCAGGTTGAGAGTATGTTTGGGTACATCGCCCCGGAGACGATATACCCTTAGGTGACTTAGAGGTGCAATACATGACAGTGTGCTGAAAATGTGCTCTACTCGTCGGCAAGCTACAAGTCCAATTAAGAGCGCCCAGATAACAAGATTGCCTGTGACTGGAAATTCTCCATGAACTATAGTTTGATCTAGTCATTATCCTAATCCATATTCAGTGTGAATCCCTGACCGTGGGAACCAGGGAGTCACGTCCTAGACATGATGCAAGACAAGACAAGTGGATTGCACAAACAAGCAAGCAGGAACACCCACGGTGTCAGATTTGGTTATACAAGTCAAGTTAGCCATCGCAACGGCATCAAGTCAAGTCAAGTCAAGTAGCAAGTTACAAGCCAAGAGTGCGCAGCCACGGGCCACTATTAAGTTATCAGGTTACAAGTCAAGAGTGCACCCCATCAGGTCACTATCAAGAAGATCAGAAAGTACCAGGATCGTAAATCACAGAAAACTACGAAAATCGTACTAGTCATAGCAAATACTGAAAATCATGTCAAGTCGTATTGGGTCAAGATAGTCGTGCTGTGTGGAACAAAATCTCAAAACCCAATCCACAAAAGAAAAGCCAAACTTAAAGAAATAAAACCAAAACTCCAAGAGCCAATGGGTTGCGCAAGGGGTCGGGGATTGGATTGCACAGGGTGTCAGCTGCGCAGGGTGCCAAGTGCGCAGGGTCCAAGCGTGCGGGGTTAGATTGCGCGGGAGCCAACTGTGCAGGGGTGAACTGCGCAGGGGGCAAAGTGTGCAGGAGTTAAACTGCGCTGAGTTGGTTGGCGCTGAGGTCAGGTTGCGCATGGAGCGAAGTGCGCAGGGTCAGGTTACGCAGGAGCGGACTGTGCATGATCCAAGCGCGCTGGGGTTGAGCGCAGTTCGCCAAAGGGCAAGCAGCACGGTCGGCGCTGCGCTAAAGAGCGCAGGCCGAGAGGGGGATGCGCAGTCCAGCACTGCGCTAAAGAGCGCAGGCTGCTGCCTCCTTCTCCAGGCCGAGAAGAACACTCCAAGAACTCCAAAGTTCAAATCTTCATATCTTTATCAAATCAAAACCAAATCTAGATTTTTAAAGGTCTAACTTGAGTAAAATTGAATTCTCTTCCACATGGAAGCATCAAAACCCACAAAATCTCAACTAAAATAGATCAAAACTATATAAATCCGAAAATAGAGAAACTTAGATCTAGAACAATGGAGACTCCAAATCACAAAATGTCAAGTTCTAATGTTAATCTCCATAGCCTAATCTAGCTAATGGACAAATAAAAAGTGGTTCTCATGTGGTGGCAAGGTGCACTTGCCTATGGGTGTTGGTGTTGTGTAGAGGAAGGAAGAAGAAGGAGATGGAGAAAATAAATGAAAAAGTTATGGAGGAGAGAGAAAAGTAGGTGGAGTTTTAATGAGGGTGGGTTGTGTTGTGTTGAGGGTGGAATGTAGGTTAAAGTGCTCCAATGCATTTAAACCAAACCAAACCAAACCAATTCTCCTCCACAAAATAAAACCAAGTCATGTCAAAACCCATTTTACGAGAAAACCAAAATCTGCAAGCTGAGCCAAAATAAAATGTCACTTCCCGTTCCCAGAATGCGTATTTTTATACATGTACAACTCGTATATATTTATTTAGTATTTATCATGTATTATCCTGTATTTAAATTCCTTTAATTTCATGTCAATTAATTATCTGCTCTTTAATTTTCATGTTAATTAATTTCCTACAATTTTATTTCTGTATTTTATTTTTGCATTTTATTTCTTGTTGTTATTCTCTGCTTTAGTCTTATTTTAGGTTTGGCCTAAGGATCAGTTTTTTCTCGGGTTTGTTGATGGTTCAAATGAACCGAACCCAATACCCCCACCTACCACCCCTTCCATATTTAAGCCCCCATCTCCTTTTTCTCTCTTCATAACTTTTCTTCTCCATTACTTTTTCTTCTCCATTACTTCTTCTTCTTCTTCCTCATCACCACCACCACCTACCAACCGTAGGCAAGTACAACTTGCTTCTACATGAGAACCCATTTTTATGGTTCATTTGTCTTCCTCTTGTGATTCTAAGAGAGTTTAGTTCTTAGCATTTTTTATTTCTATGGCTTGTTTTCTCTAGATCTAAGTAGTTGCATTTCGGTTGTTCATGGGTTTTGGTCCACCAAGCTGGCATGTATTTCTGGTACTGGAACGAAGGCTCCATAGAACTTGGAGTTCGGGAGATGTTGTACGCACACGTTCTTACGTGCTCGCGTAAAACATCAGCCCAGTCACGCACACGTTCTTACGTGTCAGCGTGTATTTTTAGCCACGCTCACGTTCTTACGTGTCAGCATGTAATTTTAGTCACGCTCACGTTCTTACGTGTCAGCGTGTATTTTTAGTCACGCTCACGTTCTTACGTGTCAGCGTGTATTTTTAGTCACGCTCACGTTCCTACGTGTCAGCGTGTATTTTTAGTCATGCCCAAGCTGTGCCTGCGTGAATTACTTTTCACGCATCACTTTTCACGCATTACTTTTCACGCTCACCATGTGCGTGCCAGCATGAATCACTTTTCACGCTCACTCCTTCATACTAACTTAGCGTGACTTGTTGGTCTTAGCATAGACTTCTTGCGTGACTTGTTGGCCTTAGCATAAACTTGTTGGCGTGACTTCTTGACCTGGGTGTTTCCATTGTTCTATAATTTATTCATCCTTATGCCTTTGCATGAACTCGATAATCTTAGCATGTTAATATTTTAATACATATGGTTGTGTATTAGTGCCCTGTGTCTTGATTGGTTCATGATGCCCAGTAAGACTGGAACTTAACCCTGAGAGTTATAGACTCGACCCCATTGAATACTAATTGACTTTCATGCCTTGTCACCATTGATAATGATGGCTATCTTGACTAAAATTGATCATGCGTTCCTAGTTGGAACTAAGAGACTGGCTTGTCGTCTTATTGAATTGAATGAATGAGACACGTTCATATTAATGAACTATTATAATCGATTAGCCAATCCCGAATATTGACATACATGTACATGCAGGCTTCAATCTATTTATTTATTTATTTATTTATTTTACAAAAAGAAGCATGTGTACTTTATGGTCAAGGCATGATTATTCTGTGGTTAGTTTGGATTGTTGTATTACGCTATGTAAGACCTGCAACCTAACCGCACTGGTATCGTTGTAGAGTTGCGCATATCGTACCCCGTACGAAAGTACTTATTTGAATGACCATGATCCACGGCATGAGATTTCACTCAACGTAGGGACTATTAAGTTAAATAAAATAAATGATGGCATGGAGAGAATGGATTCCCGAGTTCTTACATGGCAGCCCCCTTGGGACGAGTAGTACCCGACGGGCCGGCTGGTTCCCACAGGTACTGTAAATCTGCCACACGGGCAGGAAGCGGTATCTGCTTATATTATTATTGTATATTGTATATTGATGACGGGCGTCCCGCTGGGACTCGTCTAATTCATGCATGGCACAATTGATTGACTGGATAGACTAGCCTTGCTCGCACATGGTAAGAACTGAGGAATCTTTATTGCATTATTCCAGGATAACTTGGAACTCACAATAGCAAGCCGTAGAAATTGATTGACCATTTAAATTAATTTGTTTGTGTACTGTACCTACTCTGTCGCCTAACTGAGATGATCAGAATATCAGGACATAACGGGCCAACTTCTGTCCTTGTTTGGTTGGGAGGTTGGTTCGAAGTGTCGTGATGTTATGTAAATCCTAGTGGAAAACAGAGATCTATTATTATATTCTCTTACTTACTGGTTTTAGTTCTCATGTCGTGCTTCCTTGTGGTACTTGCTATTAGAGGTCTAACCTCTCTGGTTTTGCATGGCCAGATTTAGAGCCGGTTCCCGAGGATCCAGCTTACTTCCACCTCCAAGATGGTCAATACTAGGGGAATGATCGCAGGAGGACTCGAGTGGGTTCCTTAATTCACCACTCGTTTTGTTGTTTACTTTATACCTTAGCCGTTTGGCACCGACATGTTAGTCGGATTGTCTTGTACTTACTTTTGCACAATTATAATTAAGTCAGACTGCAGCTGATAACAATTGTGTACACTTTGCTATATCATCTGGCTATGTTTTGTAAAGCCAGATCTCAAGAACATTTTGACTGAGCGTTTGGGACGCCTTACTGCTTTATCTTACATGTTCTCTATTTTTGCTTCTTGTTTGAATGATTGAGACAATAGATGTGAAGTGACCATAGTAAGACTTTTATGTAGTATGCACCCCCTCGTCTGGTTAGACAGCATTGATCGTATTATACGGTATTCATCTACCCGTAATACGTAGCTGGCTGAGTCATTCCCCCGCTCTCCAGTATTCTGGTTCTGGGTGTGACAAGGTTTTAGTGGTGGCCCATGCAGGTCTGATTTCAGACTTGTGGGGTGTTTTTGATTTATAGGATGTCTCAATCACACGTGTCCCCCCTTGATCTCATGATTCGTTGTTCTCAACCCTTGCTTGACATTCCGGTATCCTTTGACTTCCTTGATCCTTTATGTTCGGTTGTTTGATTGTTCTCTTGTCCCTTTTCTTAGGGGCACTTCGTCCGCATTGGTCAGAGCTGGACAGCAACAAGGGCAACATGGGCAACATGACCAGGTTGGTCAGCAACAAAGGCCAGTCTCACCTCAGGAGACTATCCAAGAAGAAGTGATAGTAGAACCAGCAGCTGAACCGCAGTATCCGAAAGTTCTAACACCACCGATAGTTCCACCTACCCCTGTGGAAGTGGACACACCAGCCCTTCTGGAGATCATGAGAGAAATGTTGGCTACTCAGCAACATCAGATGTTGGTCCAGCAGCGCATGCACACTCAGCTACAAGAGCAGAATGTGTTGCTCAACCAAGGATTGCAGACAGCTTTGGAAAGAGGAATGAGGACTGATTCAGGAGCATCAGCAAGGTTTTGTAAGTACAACCCCCGCCGTTTCGAGGGCACGGAGGATGCCATCTCAGCAGATGCATGGCTTAAGGATATTGAGGCTATTCTGATAGCAGCTAAGGTACCGGCAGAAGAACGTGTGGATCTAGTAAAGTTGTTACTTCAGGATCTCGCACGTGATTGGTGGGAATCAGAGGAAGTGGGCATTAGACGTCCTGTGGCTTGGGACGATTTCACTGCAAGATTCAAGACCAAGTACTATGGAGTTGTGGCACGGTTTGAGCTACAACAGAAGTTTATCAACCTCAGGCAGGCCGGTAAGACTGTAGATGCTTATGCAGCGGAGTTCTGCAGATTGAGTAGATTCGCCCCGGAGATGGTAGCAACAGAGAGCCAGAGGGCTATGAGGTTCCAGCAAGGGTTTCATCTTGAACTCTTGCAATTGATAGAGGGGCACAATTACCAAACTTTTGATGAAGTATTGACGGCAACTCGAAGGCATGAGATCACCATTCAGAGGCTCGCGACAAGGACTGGGGGTCAGAAGAGATCCCACAATCAAATTGAATGAGGAGGGGGAGCAGCGCCCCGAGCAACAGTACCACCCACTGGCATTCGTATCCACGATGTGGCGATACGAGGACCAGCACCACCCAGGCAGCAGCAACAGTAACAGAGGAAGAACCAGCAACCCCCGGCGGGTTGCACTTATTGTGGGAAGATGGGACACACTAGAGATGTGTGTCGGACATTGAATGGACTGTGTCTGATATGTGGAAATCTTGACCATCGGGTTACCACATGTCCCATGAATTCGAGGTCAGGAGGACCAGGACAACAGTTTCCTGTTCTGCCAGCACCAGGGGCAGGCCAGTATCGAGGACCAGCAGTGACAGTAAGGCCGTTGGCACAGCGTCCGTTATTGTCGCAGGCTCAGATATTTCGGCAGCAGGGGCCGCCGATGCAGCAACACCAGTATAGACCACCCCAGCATCATCAAGGAAGGGGCCAGCAACAACATCAGGCTAGGCCGCAGCATGGAAACCAACAAGGAGGTCGAGGGCAGGCATTTACTCTGTCCTTAGAAGAGGCATTGGCATCAGGAGATGTTATGGCAGGTAACATTCTCGTCGCCTCATATCCCGCAGTAGCATTGTTTGATTCGGGAGCATCCCATTCATTTATATCTGCACAATTTACGACACGACTAGGAATGGAGTTCGAGGCATTGCCAGGAAGGTTGAATATACTCACTGGTAATGGGCTCGTAGGAGGTAGTAGAGTTATTTTAGCATGTAGTGTTGTAGTTTGCGGGCATTCCTTACCCGCCCGGTTGATAGAATTTCCTGTTGGAAATTTCGACGTTATCTTAGGCATGGACTGGCTGAAAGACAGTCATGCGACAATAGATTGTCGTAGAGGGAGTGTATCTTTTGATATTCCAGGCATGGAGAGATTCACCTTAGTCAGATCAGAGGCAACTCAGCATGAGCAGGGAGTAATAACGGCAATAGAAGAAGTTCATATTCCGAAGGTAGTTGAAGAATTTCTAGACATATTTCCTGAAGAACTTCCAGGTCTACCACCAGTCAGAGATATTGAGTTCAGTATAGAATTGGCACCAGGAACTAAACCGATATCAGATCGAGTTTACAGAATGTCGGATTCAGAGCAGGCCAAGGTATATCAGCACATAGAGGAACTGAAGAAGAAGAAGTTCATCCAAGCTAGCGTGTCACCATGGGCAGCACTAGTGGTACTTGTGGGAAAGAAGGATGGGTCATCCAGATTGTGCATTGACTACAGGAAGCTTAACGCGGCAACAGTGAAGAACAAGTACCCATTACCCAGGATCGACGACTTATTTGATCAGTTGAGCAAAGCTAGAGTTTTCTTCAAGATAGATCTTCGTTCAGGGTATCATCAGGTGAGGGTTCGGAAGGAAGACATTCCCAAGACAGCATTCAGATCAAAGTATGGGCATTATGAATTCTTAGTAATGCCGTTTGGTTTGACCAATGCTCCAGCAATATTCATGGATTTGATTAATTGCATCTTTATGCCATACTTAGACCAGTTTGTCGTTGTGTTTCTTGACGACATTCTCGTATACTCTGCTAGTGAAGAGGAGCATGAAGACCACCTCAGGAAAGTGTTACAGGTTCTGAGAGAGAACCAGTTGTATGCCAAGCTCAGCAAGTGTGAGTTTTGGTCGGATCACATTTCATTTTTGGGTCACATCATATCAGGAGCTGGAGTAGCAGTAGATCCCAAGAAGATAGAAGCAGTAGAGAGTTGGCCAGTACCCAAGACCGTAGCAGATATGCGGAGCTTCTTGGGATTGGCAGGATATTACAGAAGGTTTGTGTCAGACTTTGCAAGGCTTTCAGCACCCATAACCCGCTTGACCCGGAAGGATGTACCATTCGTTTGGTCGGCAGAATGTCAGGCATCATTTGAGACTTTGAAGCAGAAGTTGATATCAGCACCTATTCTTACATTGCCAGTTGGACCCGGAGGTTTTATATTATATTGTGATACGTCAGGTAAAGGACTTGGATGTGTCCTTATGCAACATGGGAAGGTGATAGCATATGCATCTAGGCAGCTTCGGGACCACGAGAAGAATTACCCCACTCATGATTTAGAATTAGCGGCAGTAGTATTTGCTCTGAAGCTATGGAGGCATTACTTATATGGTGACCGAGTGGACATGTACACAGACCATAAAAGTCTGAAGTATATCTTTACTCAGAAGGAGCTGAACATGAGGCAGAGAAGATGGTTGGAGTTGATTAAGGATTATGATGTGGAGCTTCAGTATCACCCAGGCAAGGCTAATGTAGTGGCAGGCGCTCTTAGCAGGAGAGGCGGCGCATTTATGTTGACAACACAGAGGCATATCTTAGAAGACCTTCAGGAGATGGGCATCGAAGTTATACTTTCTAGTGATGTAGGAGTTCTAACTAGTCTGCAAGTCCAATCCGACTTGGTAGGCAGGATCAAGGCAGCTCAGGCACAAGACCCAAGGATTCAGAAGCTTAGGGCAGAATGTGAGTCAGGACTCAGGAAGGAGATGAGAATTCATGAAGATGGTACCTGTAGAAGCATGGAAAATACTAAAGAAATTGACTCATGCGGCCAAGAAAGACCCATGCGGCTCAGAAAACGCATGCGACACAGGGAGTCATGCGGCATAAGGAGCTATGCGGCCGGAGGCATTCCATGCGGCTCAGAATACACGTGGCGTGATAGTGCCCCCCTCCGATCCATGCTGCATTAATTGCTTTGACGGCTGACCCCTCTGAAAAGTTGACAGACCTGACACCAAAGCAGGTAATTATGACTCTGTCATGATGATGAATCTCTAGGGAAGAGAAAGAAATCTCTGACACGATCTCCCGAGAACAACAAAATGCCACGTGGCCCTGCCACGTGGGTGTGCTTATGCTGCTCGAAGTGAAGACTTCCCATGCGGTTCAGAGTGAAGCTGTCCCATGCGGCTCGAGTGGAATCATCCTTATGCGGCTCAAGAAGATCATGCCCATGCGGCTCAAGCAGACACACCATTATGCGGTTCATGCGGCTCATCATATGGTTCAGAAGTCTGAAGGAGGGGGCCACTGCCCAGACAGTCCTGACACGTGTCCCAAGTCTTATGCGGCCCAAAATTCATGCGGCCCAAATCTCATGCGGTCCAATCTGCATGCGGTTCCAGTCTCATCATTGGCTCCCAGGACACGTGTCCTCAGCCGATCAATCTCCCAGATTTATGGCAATCCAAGATCGGGTCGAATCCCAATGATCTGGGACACGTGGCAGGAGAATAAATTTGATTTATTCGCAGATATGAGAGAATCATTATAAGGAAGATTTATGCCAATCAGCATTGATTGTTAATGGGGATTTGGTGTAATCTACCCTTAATGGTTCTGATTCGTCACAATCAGAAACGAACGACCTGGATTGATCAATCCCCAAGCCGCCGCCATCTCCAAGAGCTAATCATTGGCAACCCTAGCGATCACATCCTACGATTATAAATAGCAAGGTGCCATTCCCTTGTGAGAGAGATAGAGAGATATACAAAAAGAAACCAGAGAAGAATACGTATACACAGAGAGACTTCCCCCATAGTCAGAGAGAGAATATACACAGAGAGAGAAGCCAGAAGAGCAATCAGAGAGAGAGCAAGAAGGCATTTCTTCGTCAATGACCAAGCAGATCTTCCCCGAGTCAAGGCTGCGTACCGATCGTCCAAGGAGTAAGGCAGAGCGGCCGTCGCTTTCCCGAGCCTCTATCGTCACCCCCCAGAATCTAAAATAAACAATCGTACTTAGACTGCTGTACCTAGGTTTTCGTCCCTAGGCTTTCTTTGTACGAGCGAGTTTGTATTGTGAGTCTAAGTTCAGTCCTCCGATAATTGTTCTGTACTTTTACAATCAATGGCAAACACGATGGCGACTCTGCTGGGGACTAACTTCTCCACGGCTGAGGAGTTGGTGATGCAATCGGACGCAGCCAAACTTGGCTCTACACAACAGAAGATGGTCGTACGCTTCGACCAACAGGCGTTCGAAGAGATGCTCTCTGAAGGTAGCACTGGCCCGGTCCAGAAGCGCACCCGCACCATAAAGGCTCACAAAGAGTGGAGGCCAAAATCATTTGCTCCTCCGCAAGCCCTTGATGGGGTGCTCTCTATTGCTCAAGATGGCGAGAAAGACTCCCCTGCGGCCCCACTTCAGACCGTAGACAACTCTGCTGTCCCCAAGTCCGGCAGAAGAAAACACTATGATGCTGGACTTGTAGGAGCAAAGAGGAACTCTACGCGATCCGAGCCACAGAAGAGTATTAGCCGCAGGGAGAAAGCCCATGCGGCTACAACCGCCGACCGCATAAAGAAAACTCATGCGGCCACATCTGTCAGCCGCATAACTTATGCGGCTACAGTTGCCAACCGCACGGATGAGACTCATGCGGCTATTAAAGTCAATCGCTTGCAGAAAACCCATGCGGCCACAGATGCCAACCGCATACGATCAGCCTGCACGGTCGTGACTCCTAACCGCATAAAGACTCATCCTACAACAAAAGACAGCCGCATGCAGACAGCCTGCACGGTACCCAATGCTAGCCGCATAACATCCGTCCCATGCTTCTCTCGATCAGTCTTCGACCGGCTCTCATGCGGTCCTGACTCTGATCATTATCTGGATGATAATCCAGACTCTGTGGTATTCGACTTAGACTCCTCCTATTACGCACCCACAACTGCTAAAAGGAGGAAGTCTAGGGCAGCGCGGGCTCATCAAGTCCAGACGACTGCCCCAACCTCTGACTATCGGGGCGTCCCGCTGATTATCACGCGGGCCTCTAATGGAAAGTTGTATAAAACCACTCAAGTCCAGCCCTCGACGGCAAACGGACAAAGTGGTTCCTCTGACCTGCGTGAGGTTATCCTCCACAAACGCAAGGAAAGAGAAGAAGCTTCGGGGTGTAAAGAGCCCTCACACGGACATCAATGCACCCAGATCATCGTCAACTGCTGTTGCAGCAATGCGGCGGTGACGGAAGACCGGTCATCCGTCTTCCAAAGACTACATCACCCGAGCTCAGAAGACGAGGCACCTCCTGTTGTCTCCTGCAAGTTCGCACAGAAAGTTCTCGCCAAGGGAAGAGGGAAGAAAACGAGCATCTCCAGCCCAAAGGTGTCAACTACTGCAGCTAAGAAACCGTCGTCTAAAGGGTTATCCTCCACTGGAGTATTTCAACACACCCGTTCGAAGACGAAAACTGCTGCAGTAGGAAGTTCGTCGTCTGCAACATTGGGGGTCGTCGGAACTGGGGGTAGCACTCCTCCAAACATCCACGACAACCCGACATTCCAAGAATACAGACTGGAGGAAGCAAATCCTCCGACGGATACAACAGATACCGACGTCCCTAAGGACATCCTAGACGAAGCAAGCTCGATGCCGGGGGTAGTGTTCCTTCCGAGTCTGAACCTGAAGAGAACATCCCCACATATCCTGATGATTTCTCGATGCACGGGTACGACTCGGAGGGTACATCCTCCACCACTCCTTCCGTCACTCCTCATGTGAAGACGGTGTTCATGACAGACAGCAATCAAGACGGTTCCGGTGATTGCCAGTGCATCGACACTTTGGAGGCCATATTGCACGCCTTGGTCAAGTCTGTAGACGAGATCAAAGCGGCGCTTCCTAATCTGCAGGGGGTGACACCTGGCCAGACAAGCACGGGTCCCCCAATCAACGTAGATTCAAATTCGGCGGCACCGAACCCGGGCAATAATCCTCCCGAAGTAACGGCTCCGACTGCGACAGATGAGACCCGAGAAGTAAGGAGAGAAGTTCAAGAGCTCCAAGCCATGTTCCACGCCAGAGAAAACTCTCAAGACTTCAGAATACGGCAACCATATCCTGCTAAATGGAGGGATCTTCCATTCCCACCAAGATATAAGCCGTTCAATATCAACCCCTATGATGGCAAGACCTCGGCAAGTCGGTACATCACTTACTTCGAGGTCACTACCGACCATCTGCCCCATGATGACGCTATCCTCACGCGGTTATTCATTGGGGCATTGGAAGGAGTCGCGTTCGATTGGTACCGCAACCTGCCGGACAATTGCATCCATTCCTTCGCTGGCTTCAAACGCCTGTTCTTGGAGAGGTTCTATGAGGTAGGGCAGGACGTCACGATGTCTACCCTCATGGACGTCATTCAAGGAGAGAAAGAGCTGACGAGGAATTACATTGAGCGGTTTCGTCAAACCGCAATGAAGTTACCATCTGGCAACCCGGACTCCTCCTTGATCGAAATTTGCCAAAAGAGACTACTCCCAACAATCAGTCTCTGGATGGGCGAGAGTCAATTCAAGGACTGGAAGGCTTTTATCATTAGTACTACAAGTGCCGAAGAACGATTAAAGAAGACTCGCCAACTGGGATTACATATCTCAGAGGGAGAGAACAAAGGCAAGCGTCCCAGCACCAGCAACGACAATGGGGGTAGCCCCTCCAACAACCGGGACAACAGAGGCAAGCAGGCTATGGTGGCCGATACAGCCCAGAAGCCTGAGTCGCAACCTGCGGACAAACAATGGCCTCAAATCACTTACTCTTTTGAAGACGGTCACGTCAAGCCTATCTTGGACATGCTCATACAAGGAGATAGGATTCAGCTTCCTCCACCAAGACGGGAGCCTCGGCCGGCTGATCTGGAGAACCCAAAGTTCTGCCATTACCACCGCTACGTTCACCATGCTACGCACGACTGCTACCAACTGAAACGATATATCCAGAACCTCATCGATTCGAACGCTCTGGCCATCGATTTCGAGGAGGTAACCGTGGCAGCCAACATGGTGTCCGTATAATTCGGTAGCTTCCCTCAAACCGAGACCCAGGATGGGGTTATACCCATCCCTCTGGTAACGATAGAGATTGCTAATCTCCCGCCTGCTCAAGCTGCTGGTCTAGTACCTCTCACCACATCACGAGGGGAAATCATGTGGGTCCATCCGGACCTAGTCCACGAGGTAACTCAGTCCACTCCATCTTCTAAAAAAAAAGTGGAAAAGTCAGATCCTGCCGTACCACCTCAGCAGATGAAGAGGAAGTCACGGCCGTTGTTACTCGATCCGGAGCACAATCTCAACCTGTGGCGGAAAACTCGACTGATGATCATCCGCCCATTACCACGGACGCTCCGGGACCGGCTCAGCCTTCGACGACCGACAAGCCTAGGCCGAAGGAGACTCGCTTCGACAAATCCCTCCGAAAGAAAACATCTCAGGGGCTGGAGAGGCCCTACAACTTCGACATCTTGGCACAATTGGCCAATACACCGACCAAATTGTCCTTATATAAACTCCTGAGGCTCTCGAAGGATGTCCGTACAGCCTTGAGCGATGCACTTCAAAATGCCGACGCGTACCTAGCTCAGGTCAACCTCACGGGAGAAAATCAATCCGCAGACCTCTAAGACAGTGCCTGTAGGAAGCAATGCCCAATATCGTCTTCACTCCACAAGACATGCTCATCAAGACTAATCTACACGATCGCCCATTATACTACACAGGCTACATCAGCGACATAAAGGTGGATCGGATGCACATTGACCCTGGATCTTCCATAAGCATCATTCCAAAAGGACTACTGCATCATCTTCGCATCCCGATGCATCGCCTGACCCCTACAAACACCGCCATCAGCGGGTTCAATTCGGGCAGGAGCTACCCAATCGGAAAGATCCGTCTGAAATGTCAGATTGGCGATCTCCAATCAGAAGTCACTTGCTACGTCATAGATGCCGACACTTCATACAACATCCTTTTGGGGCGCCCTTGGATACACGATTACATGATCGTACCGTCCACGCTACACCAATGCTTCAAATATGTCGACAAGCACGGCTTCGTGAGGACAGAATTTGCTGACATCGATCCCTTCAAAGGGGTCGAATCTTATTACTCGGACTCCTGCTTATACGAAAAGTCGAAGAGGCACCTTGAAGGAGGAAATGAACAAACTGATGTTGAAGCAACCACGGGATCAGAAGAGCCTCTGACGATCCACCTCCAGGCTCGCAAACCAGGCAATTCCGCACCCCTTACGGCCACGCTACGTAAGGACGCAATCAGCCTCTCGGCACAGGAAGAGCAGTTGAGAATTCGGCTGCCAAGATCCGGCCAGGTACCGAGACCCACGACAGGGCCACTTACCATCAGATTGCCGAGAGTCGGTCAATCCCAAACAGAGAAGCTCAATCCCTCCGATAGGCCTCTGACGATACGCCTGCCTAAGAAGGGTCGTCACCCCGATGCGAGGTCTGACACTTCAAACGAACCAGCCACCCCTCGCTCCACATCAAGTGCCAGACTGGGGGTTGCTAGTCTACCGACAACCCCACGCTCCGCTCCGTCAGTTGAACCTCTGAAGATCAAGCTGACTAGGACGCCCTCTCAATCTTCATTCACACAGGGGGTAGCCGAAGAGGAACCAGAGCTAGCCAAGTATGTGGCTGCCCATACTGACGCTCCCTCCACAGATGATGTAATCCCTCTAGAAAAGATACCTTACTTCATCAATAAAGGGTTATCTTTGGACTACACCGAGCTCAATAAGCTATGTACAATGTATGCTATGGAACACGGTATAGGCACCCACCTACATACACAGGTGACAAATGTGTACACCGCTATCCAACTTACTCCAGTAGAAGATGCTTACCGAATAATCGAGGGAGGGGACCACCCAATCATCTTCGGCCGGACGAACAACCCGTATCCCCTCGCCATGGAACAAGTCGACTTCGGGTCAGATGCCGGAAGACTGCCTCTGTACCTCTATAGCCCTCAATCCAAATATCTCATGCAGAAACAGGGGTATGATCTAGAGACAACGCCAGGACTGAACTACGGCACTGGACGACGATTACCTTTGAAGACGCCAGCCCCGGCGGGCAAACCACGGAACTACTATAACAAAACCCGATGCGGTTTAGGGTATGTAACGCCTACTATGACCCCTGAAAGCTCAGATGAAGAATGCGACTGGCAGTCACATTCAACCGGATCACCGACTTCCGACTCAGATACCAGCATCGGAGATGTGTTCAGACAAGTCATGTCAGTCAACATGGCATTCACCAACACTTACGAGGAAGACGAAGACATCCCCGAAATCCTTGAGCTAGAGCCATGGGCCCAGCAATTAGACGCACAATGGGAAAAGCGGTTCGAACTGAGAGAACCTCCTACCGAAGATGAGGTCATACAAGTGGATCTCGGAAGCGAATCTTCTCCAAAACCGATCTTTATCAGTAAAAGCCTAACTGACGAAGAACGAGAATCGCTGTTAGTACTTGTCAGAGAATACATTGATGTGTTCGCCTGGAGCTATGAAGACATGCCGGGGTTAAATCCTGACATCGCTCTCCACAAACTCAATATACGGCCAGATGCAAAGCCAGTCAAGCAGCAACAACGACGCTTCCGCCCAGGTATCATGGACGCGATCGAAGTCGAAGTCAACAAGCTAATAGCCAGCGGCTTCATTCGTGAAGAGCAACATCCTGATTGGGTCGCCAATATAGTACCCGTCCTCAAGAAGAATGGGAAGATTCGAATCTGCATCGACTTCCGCAACCTGAACGAGGCATGTCCCAAAGATGAATTTCTCCTTCCTATCACAGACATCATGATCGATAATACATGCGGCTTTGAACGTATGTCATTCATGGATGGATTCTCGGGGTACAATCAAATCAAGATGTCTCCCGACGACGAAAAGCACACTTCATTCCGAACCTCGATTGGCACATACTGCTACACAATCATGCCATTCGGTCTAAAGAATGCTGGCGCTACATATCAGCGAGCCATGAGTATCATTTTCAGAGAACATTTGTGCAAGACAGTGGAATGCTATGTCGACGACATCGCCGTCAAGAGTCGCCGTAAGGAGGATCATCTGCAAGACCTGAGAACGGTGTTCAACTTAATGCGAGCCCACAATATGAAGATGAACCCTACAAAATCGTTCTTGGGCGTATCCAGCGGAAAGTTCTTGGGCTTCATCATCACTGCACGGGGTATCCATGTAGACCCCGAGAAAACGAGGGCAATCATGGAGATGGGTCCCCCGAGAAATCTCCGTGAACTTAGAGGCCTCCAAGGGAGGCTAGCTTATATCAGGAGGTTCATTTCCAACCTCTCCGGGCGATGTCGACCGTTCACCCACCTCATGAAGAAGGGAGTCTCATTCGTATGGGACGAGAAATGCCAGCGCGCTTTCGATGACATCAAAGAATATTTATCAAATCCTCCAGCCCTGGTGGCCCCGGTCCCTGGAAAACCATTCCTGCTCTATGTACGAGCAATGGAACACTCCCTCGGTGCCCTGCTGGCACAAAACAACAACGCAGGCCACGAGTAGGCCATTTACTATCTCAGCCGAATGATGGTCGGGCCCGAACACCGATACACCGCTGTGGAGAAATAATGCCTCGCCCTGGTATTCGCCATTCAAAAGACGCGGCACTATGTCACGGGGCAAACCATACATGTGATCTCACGAATCAACCCTCTCAGGGTCCTCATGACCAAACCAGGGCCACTCAGCTTTCGCCTCGCTACATGGGCGATATTGCTGTCCCCCTATCATATGGTCTTCGTCCCGCAGAAGGCTGTCAAAGGTCAAGCCCTGGTAGACTTTTTGGCGGCCCATCCAGGATCGGAATCATCCAGAATATACGAAGAAATCCCAGATGAGGTCGCCGATTCAAATACAACCACCCACGATAACATATGGCGGATGTTCTTCGATGGCGCTTCAAGAACCGGACCCAAGGGAAACATCGTCGTCGGAGTCGGAGTAGTATTGGTCTCTCCTACCGGGCTAGTGATCAATCGCGCCTACTCTCTCACGGAACCCTGCTCTAACAATGTGGCCGAGTACAACGCTTTGGTCATTGGCCTCCAACTCGCAAGAGAACTGGGGGTAGAATACCTTGAAGCATACGGCGATTCACAATTAATCGTCAACCAGATTCGGAGGACGTACGAAGTCCGCCATGAAGACATGATCCCCTACCACCAAATAGCGATCAACATTATCTCATCATTCGAGGGATTCTTCATCGAACACGTCCCCAGACTCCAAAATATCGAAGCTGATGCCCTAGCAGGCCTGGCTGCTTCCCTAGCAGTGCCAAACCACTCTCATCATTCGGTCGATGTAATCGGCCATGAGCTGGTCTGCCCCAAGAACAACGTTCAAGCCATGGCAAGTTATTCTGCTCAAATGATCGACGAAGCGCCAGACTAGAGACAACCATTCATAGACTTCGTGGTCTACGACATCCTGCCCGAGAACCCGAAGGAGGCTACTTCTATCAGACGGCGTTCTCTCAGATTCTTCTACGATACAGAGACGAAAATGCTGTATCGCCGCTCCTACGACGGATTACTACTTCGGTGCTTGTCAAACGCAGAAGCCAAAGAAGCCGTACGAGAGGCTCATGACGGTGTCTGCGGGGCCCATCAGCCTGGCCCTAAGCTGCAAGATCGCCTTCGCCGAATGGGCTACTACTGGCCCACGATGGTGGCTGATGCGATAGATTATGCCAGAAAATGCAAGGCCTGCCAAGTCCACGCAGACTTCATTCACCAACCATCCGAATTTCTACATCCGACAGTGGCGTCCTGGCCATTCGAAGTATGGGGAATGGATATCATTGGTCCAATCACCCCACCTTCCTCCCGAGGACATCGCTTCATACTGGCGATCACTGATTACTTCTCAAAATGGGCAGAAGCTGTCCCACTCGCCGAAGTTAAGACTTCGAACGTGATCAGCTTTCTGAAACACCACGTCATCTACCGCTTTGGACTGCCCCGAAGGATCATCCATGATAATGGTCCGCAGTTTATAAGCCACGTATTCTACCGATTCTGCGACAAACACCGCATTCAGAATGTCGCTTCGACACCATACAATCCGGCAGCAAACGGGTTAGCAGAGGCATTCAACAAAACAATCATCAAACTCCTCAAGAAATTTGTCTCCTCCAACAAATGCGACTGGAACGAGAAGCTCGGCGAGTGCTTATGGGCTTATCGCACCACGGTTCGAACAGCCACCGGGAATATACCATTCTCTCTGGTGTACGGGAGTGAGGCAGTTCTCCCATTAGAGACTCAGATTCCCTCACTCCGAGTCGCCCTCACTTATCAATTGACAACGGATGATAACTACCGACGTCGACTACAAGAGTTAGAGGCCTTAGATGAAAAACGCCTCCTAGCTCAGCAAAGGATCGAATTATACCAAGCACGCATCTCAGGAGCCTTCAACAAAAAGGTCAAAGTCAGAACATTCCAAGTGGGCGATCTTGTTTTGGCAGTCAGGAGGCCAATGGCCATGACTCACAAGACCACCGGCAAGTTCCAGCCAAAATGGGAAGGCCCATTTATCATCGAGGCCGTGTTCTCCAATGGTGCTTACCACCTCGCCAAGCAGAACGGAGACTTGCTCATGTTGCCCGTCAACGGCAAGTTCCTGAAGAAATACTATGTTTAAACAACATTTTCCAGAGTTTTGAGTCACGTGCCCACTGGTACCACTGAACTCAACCCCCTAATTTTCCAACTTATTGAGTCACGTACCCTCTTGTACCGCTGAACTCATATCCCAAATTCCTAAGTCATGTACCTGCTGGTACCTCTGAACTTACACTTTGATTCCAACATTCACAGATTTTCGAGTCATGTACCCGCGTGTACCGCTGAACTCATGCCCTTCTTCCATAAACATACCCTAAATTCCTAAGTCATGTACCTGCTGGTACCTCTGAACTTACACTTTGATTCCAACATTCATGGATTGTCGAGTTATGTGCCCATCGGTACCCCTGAACTTACATCCCGGTCACTCTTTTGAAAGAAAGTCATGTATAATCATACCGCTGAACTTTCTTCCTACAAGAGATCCTTCCTCATGATCTAATACCTGCACTCCCAGTGCACAACGAAGGTAACGGATCCACAAATTTCCAAGGCGACCATGTCCTCATCATCTCTGAGTCGTCCCATTTCTGCCAAAAACAAATCACCCCTACATAGAATTTCTATGTCCTCATTACCTCTGAGTTATTCTATGTACCCCCCCCCCCCGTCAAAGAAACCCTCATGCTCACCATGTCCTCAGTACCTCTGAGTCAGTATGATTGGTTTCTTTCTTTTAAACTTGTTGTCCGTATCCAAAACCAGGGTACGTTAGGGATAATGGGTCCATGCAAAATGTCCCAAAGCGAAAGAGTGAAGCAAATATATATTTCATTCATTCAGAAATCGGTTACATCCACACGATCGCAAGCAAGTCAAAAGAGTTCTTCATGAAGACAAGAAGAAAGGCGAAACAAAACAAAGACTACAGACAAACATCCACAAGAAGCCCCTACATCCTAATTACAGGAGCGCATGTACCATTCTCTCAACCATCTTACATATGAAGGATACAAGTGAAAAGCATCCTCGTCCAGAATAGGAGAAACAGGGTTCCCAGCGCTGCCACCCTCAACAGTCTCGATATTTGAAGAGTTGCCGTTCCTCTCAGGCGCAGGTTCTTCTTTCTTCACTTCCTCCTTTACAGAGGAAGATCCCTGGCTGATGACAGGAGGCTGCGGCTCCTCTGACGCCGCAGTCTCAACATTCGGTGGAGATACTGCGAGAACCAAAGACGAAGAAAATGAAAACAGTCAGAAATAGTCATGCGGCTTGTTTTAGACAAGTCATGCGGCTCAGACAGGGGGTATATTCTAATGCGGCTTGGTCATGGGACGTGTATGCGGACCATGTAGTTTGAGAAGTTTACGTCAAAGTTTGGAGTATGCAGTGAAGCAGGCTCTGTTAAGGTTTCAAATCGACCACCTAATCCTTACCTTCGATGGCAACATGAACGTCAAGACGAATGGGGGGCGCGACAGTCGAAGACGAAGCCGATTTCTTACTCTTCGCCACAGCCTTCTTCGCAGCCTTGGAAGCCCTAGGTGCCATTGTTGTCTGTCGGTCGGAGGAAGAAAACAAAGATAGGAATCTTAATCAAGAAGAGTCTAAGAGAGAAATCCGTCCAAATGCCCTTCTATTTATAGAGAAAGGAGGACCACAGACCGACGCCTCGTACAACGTAGTCGGCTCTTCGGCTGTCGAGGCAAACTAGCTAATTAAAGACTAGAAACTCTTGGGATCCTGCCCCGAAAAGATTTACACGCATGGCGTAATGACGTGGCAAAGAGCTCATGCGGTTCAAATGGCCATGCGGCTGAAACAACTATGCGGCTTGCAAGTTCATGCGGCTGACAACTTCCATGCGGCCGAGACTTCTATGCGGTCAGAATTTCATATGTGGCTAATACGGCCATGCTTCTTGTTCAAAGTATTTCAATTTTACAAATTGAAAACTTTGAAAGGGGTCCTGTAGAAGCATGGAAAATACTAAAGAAATTGACTCATGCGGCCAAGAAAGACCCATGCGGCTCAGAAAACGCATGCGGCACAGGAAGTCATGCGGCATAAGGAGCTATGCGGCCGGAGGCATTCCATGCGGCTCAGAAGACACGTGGCGTGATAGTGCCCCCCTCCGATCCATGCTGCATTAATTACTTTGACGGCTGACCCCTCTGAAAAGTTGACAGACCTGACACCAAAGCAGGCAATTATGACTCTGTCATGATGATGAATCTCTAGGGAAGAGAAAGAAACCTCTGACACGATCCCCCGAGATCAACAAAATGCCACGTGGCCCTGCCACGTGGGTGTGCTTATACGGCTCGAAGTGAAGACTTTCCATGCGGTTCAGAGTGAAGCTGTCCCATACGGCTCGAGTGGAATCATCCTTATGCGGCTCAAGAAGATCATGCCCATGCGGCTCAAGCAGACACACCATTATACGGTTCATGCGGCTCATCATATGGTTCAGAAGTCTGAAGGAGGGGGCCACTGCCCAGACAGTCCTGACACATGTCCCAAGTCTTATGCGGCCCAAAATTCATGCGGCCCAAATCTCATGCGGCCCAATCTGCATGCGGTTCCAGTCTCATCATTGGCTCCCAGGACACGTGTCCTCAGTCGATCAATCTCCCAGATTTATGGCAATCCAAGATCGGGTCGAATCCCAATGATCTGGGGCACGTGGCAGGAGAATAAATTTGATTTATTCGCAGATATGAGAGAATCATTATAAGGAAGATTTATGCCAATCAGCATTGATTGTTAATAGGGATTTGGTATAATCTACCCTTAATGGTTCTGATTCGTCACAATCAGAAACGAACGGCCTGGATTGATCAATCCCCAAGCCGTCGCCATCTCCAAGAGCTAATCATTGGTAACCCTAGCGATCATATCCCACGATTATAAATAGCAAGGTGCCATTCCCTTGTGAGAGAGATAGAGAGATATACAAAAAGAAACCAGAGAAGAATACGTATACACAGAGAGACTTCCCCCATAGTCAGAGAGAGAATATACACAGAGAGGGAGAAGCCAGAAGAGCAATCAGAGAGAGAGCAAGAAGGCATTTCTTCGTCAACGACCAAGCAGATCTTCCCCAAGTCAAGGCTGCGTACCGATCGTCCAAGGAGTAAGGCAGAGCGGCCGTCGCTTTCCCGAGCCTCTATCGTCACCCCCTAGAATCTAAAATAAACAATCGTACTTAGACTGCTGTACCTAGGTTTTCGTTCCTAGGCTTTCTTTGTACGAGCGAGTTTGTATTGTGAGTCTAAGTTCAGTCCTCCGATAATTGTTCTGTACTTTTATAATCAATGGCAAACAGTACCCTTAGGTTTGGATCACGTCTATGTGTGCCTAGTGGAGATATCAGACAGGAGGTTATGGCAGAAGCTCACAGTTCTCAGTATTCTATTCATCCTGGAGGGACCAAGATGTACCAAGATATCAAGAAGCATTTCTGATGGAATGGAATGAAGAGGGAGATAGCTAGATTTGTTTCCCGTTGCTTGGTATGTCAGCAAGTGAAGACAGAACAGCAGAGGCCAGCTGGGTTATTGCAACCTCTTCCTATTCCGGAATGGAAATGGGAGCATATTATAATGGACTTTGTGATCGGTTTACCGAGATCACCAAGTGGTAAGGATGCTATTTGGGTAATAGTGGACCGACTTACGAAGGTAGCACACTTTCTTCCTTTCAGAGTAGGGCAATCTACAGAAAAGTTGGCAGAGTTATATATGCAACAGATAGTCAGGCAGCATGGAGTCTCTGTCAGTATTGTGTCTGATCGAGATACCCGTTTTATCTCATATTTCTGGAAGAGCTTACATTATAGTCTGGGTACCAAGTTAAGATTTAGCACGGCTTACCATCCGCAGACGGATGGGCAATCAGAAAGAACGATTCAGACTTTAGAAGACATGTTGCGAGCTTGCACTCTAGATTTTGGAGAGTCTTGGGAGAGTCACCTGTACTTGGTCGAGTTCTCATACAACAACAGTTATCAAGCCAGTATCCATATGGCGCCATTCGAAGCATTATATGGTAAGAAGTGCAGGTCACCGCTTGCATGGGATGATATCGGAGAGAGGAAGATGTTAGGCCCGAAAATGATTGTTCAGACGGATGAAGTGATTAAAGGAATTAGAGAGCGACTTCGAGTTGCGTAGGACCGGCATCGTCATTGGACGAACCAGCATCGTAGGCCGTTAGAGTTCTCTGTTGGGGACCACGTATTCTTGCAGATCTTACCTACTCGTGGGGTCATTAGATTTAGCGTTCGCGGGAAATTGAGTCCGCGATACGTGGGCCCATTTGTTATCCTTGATCGGGTAGGCGATGTTGCTTATCGTTTATCCCTCCCACCTTCGTTACGAGAGGTGCATGACGTGTTTCATGTATCTCAGTTATGTAGGTATGTATCAGACCCAAGCCATGTCCTCGATCACTCTGAGCTAGTTGTTGGTACCAACCTGTCTTACGAAGAACAGCCTGTGTCCATTTTGGACCGAAGAGAGAAAATACTCAAGAACCGAACAATTCGTCTTGTCCGTGTTGCTTGGGGTCATCACTCCTTAGGAGAGTCAACGTGGGAACGTGAGGATGATATCCGATCATGGTATCCATACTTGTTTGACTCACAAGGTATATCTTTTTATGTATACCTTGATTGTCCTGATTTCTCATGCTTATCACCTTATGGGTAGAATTGCTTGATATCGTCGATTGATGAATTTACATATATAGTACTTGCTTTTGATATGGTAGAAACGATTGCTTGCTCACTAGAATTGCTTATACTTGGATTAGTTTAGCTCTGATATTTCTATCATGCTTGGATTTGAAATTCCGAGGACGGAATTTTTCTAAGGTGGGTAGAGATGTCACTCTCCATTCCCAGAATGCGTATTTTTATACATGTACAACTCGTATATATTTATTTAGTATTTATCATGTATTATCCTGTATTTAAATTCCTTTAATTTTATGTCAATTAATTATCTGCTCTTTTAATTTTCATGTTAATTAATTTCCTGCAATTTTATTTCTGCATTTTATTTCTGTATTTTATTTCCTGCTGTTATTCTCTGCTTTAGTCTTATTTTAGGTTTGGCCTAAGGATCGGTTTTTTCTCGGGTTTGTTGATGGTTCAAATGAACCGAACCCAATACCCCCACCTACCACCCCTTCCCTATTTAAGCTCCCATCTCCTTTCTCTCTCTTCATAACTTTCCTTCTCCATTACTTTTTTTTCTCCATTACTTCTTCTTCTTCTTCCTCATCACCACCACCACCTACCAACCGTAGGCAAGTACAACTTGCTTCTACATGAGAACCCATTTTTATGGTTCATTTGTCTTCCTCTTGTGATTCTAAGAGAGTTTAGTTCTTAGCATTTTTGATTTCTATGGCTTGTTTTCTCTAGATCTAAGTAGTTGCATTTCGGTTGTTCATGGGTTTTGGTCCACCAAGCTGGCGTGTATTTCTGGCACTGGAACGAAGGCTCCATAGAACTTGGAGTTCGGGAGATGTTGTACGCACACGTTCTTACGTGCTCGCGTAAAACATCAGCCCAGTCACGCACACGTTCTTACGTGTCAGCGTGTATTTTTAGCCACGTTCACGTTCTTACGTGTCAGCGTGTATTTTTAGCCACGCTCACGTTCTTACGTGTCAGCGTGTATTTTTAGTCACGCTCACGTTCTTACGTGTCAGCGTGTATTTTTAGTCACGCTCACGTTCCTACGTGTCAGCGTGTATTTTTAGTCACGCCCAAGCTGTGCCTGCGTGAATTACTTTTCACGCATCACTTTTCACGCATCACTTTTCACGCATTACTTTTCACGCTCACCATGTACGTGCCAGCATGAATCACTTTTCACGCTCACTCCTTCATACTAACTTAGCGTGACTTGTTGGTCTTAGCATAGACTTCTTGCGTGACTTGTTGGCCTTAGCATAAACTTGTTGGCGTGACTTCTTGACCTGGGTGTTTCCATTGTTCTATAATTTATTCATCCTTATGCCTTTGCATGAACTCGATAATCTTAGCATGTTAATATTTTAATACATATGGTTGTGTATTAGTGCCCTGTGTCTTGATTGGTTCATGATGCCCAGTAAGACTGAAACTTAACCCTGAGAGTTATAGACTCGACCCCATTGAATACTAATTGACTTTCATGCCTTGTCACCATTGATAATGATGGCTATCTTGACTAAAATTGATCATGCGTTCCTAGTTGGAACTAAGAGACTGGCTTGTCGTCTTATTGAATTGAATGAATGAGACATGTTCATGTTAATGAACTATTGTAATCGATTAGTCAATCCCGAATATTGACATACATGCACATGCAGGCTTCAATCTATTTATTTATTTATTTATTTATTTTACAAAAAGAAGCATGTGTACTTTATGGTCAAGGCATGATTATTCTGTGGTTAGTTTAGATTGTTGTATTACGCTATGTAAGACCTGCAACCTAATCGTACTGGTATCGTTGTAGAGTTGCGCATATCGTACCCCGTACGAAAGTACTCATTTGAATGACCATGATCCACGGCATGGGATTTCACTCAACGTAGGGACTATTAAGTTAAATAAAATAAATAATGGCATGGAGAGAATGGATTCCCGAGTTCTTACATGGCAGCCCCCTTGGGACGAGTAGTACCCGACGGGCCGGCTGGTTCCCACAGGTACTGTAAATCTGCCACACGGGCAGGGAGCGGTATCTGCTTATATTATTATTGTATATTGTATATTAATGATGGGCGTCCCGCTGGGACTCGTCTAATTCATGCATGGCGCAATTGATTGACTGGATAGACTAGCCTTGCTCGCACATGGTAAGAACTGAGGAATCTTTATTGCATTATTCCAGGATAACTTGGGACTCACAATAGCAAGCCGTAGAAATTGATTGGCCGTTTAAATTAATTTGTTTGTGTACTGTACCTACTCTATCGCCTAACTGAGATGATCAGAATATCAGGACATGATGGGCCAACTTCTGTCCTTGTTTGGTTGGAAGGTTGGTTTGAAGTGTCGTGATGTTATGTGAATCCTAGTGGAAAGCAGAGATCTATTATTATATTCTCTTACTTACTAGTTTTAGTTCTCATATCGTACTTCCTTGTGGTACTTGCTATTAGAGGTCTAACCTCTCTGGTTTTGCATGGCCAGATTTAGAGCCGGTTTCCGAGGATCCAGCTTACTTCCACCTCCAAGATGGTCAATACTAGGGGAATGATCGCAGGAGGACTCGAGTGGGTTCCTTACTTCACCACTCGTTTTGTTGTTTACTTTATACCTTAGCCGTTTGGCACCGACATGTTAGTCGGATTGTCTTGTACTTACTTTTGCATAATTGTAATTAAGTCAGACTGCAGCTGATAACAATTGTGTACACTTTGCTATATCATCTGGCTATGTTTTGTAAAGCCAGATCTCAAGAACATTTTGACTGAGCGTTTGGGACGCCTTACTGCTTTATCTTACATGTTCTCTATTTTTGCTTCTTGTTTGAATGATTGAGATAATAGATGTGAAGTGACCATAGTAAGACTTTTATGTAGTATGCACCCCCTCGTCTGGTTAGACAGCATTAATCGTATTATACGGTATTCATCTACTCGTAATACGTAGCTGGCTGAGTCATTCCCCCTCTCTCCAGTATTCTGGTTCTGGGGCGTGACATAAAATACAGGCCAGAATCTGAGAAAATAAAATATAGGTCCAAGATACATGCAGGCTTAACAAAAATACGTGTTCTGAGATATGGGTGTTACAGGTGGTGAGGAATTTGGCGCACACGCGTGGAAGAAGCGGAACACGCGGAGGTCATGGCTGAGATCTCGTAGCGGTGGGCGGCCGGGACGAGGCCGAGATCAGGTTAGGGTTTTCCCCTCCTTCTTTTTCCTATGGGTGGTGGTGGTGGTGTTATGGGATTTTTGTGGGGGTCACCGGTTGACGGGGTTGCCGACGGCGAGGGGTTTGGCGAGGGCTTCGGTGGTTGATATTGATTTCTGATTTGGGGTGGTTTGGATGGAGGCGGATGTGGGCTGCCGCGATGGTTGTTACGGACGTGTGGTGATGGGTTTGGTAAAGGTTGCGTGGTCAGCCCACGGAGGTGGCAGTGGCGCGGTTGGGGTGGCGACGATGTTTGTGTGGAGATGGTGGTCTATGATGGTAGATTCGGTGAGGTGAGAGGGTTCCGAGATCATTGCCGTCGTGTCCGAGATGTCGGACACGACGTGGATAACTGAATAACTGGAATAAGATTTTTGTGGACACAGACAAGATGCACGAGTTTTGGAGGAGATGTTTGGATTGTGAAATCTTCGTGAAGAAGAGCAAGAGAGCTCTCCTTATATAGGAGGTGAAGGCTCCAAATTGGATAGGGATTGGGATAGTTTAAACCCTTATAGATAATGTCATGTTTATTTTAAATACATTTTGAAACTAATTCAATTACATCATTCCGATCAAACTCGATGTCTTTATCTTAAATTTAAACCAACAATCTGCAAAATAATTTCAAATTTTATCACCATAATTATTTAAATTTAAACCAAACAATATTTTTAAAATATCCTTTCAAATAATAAAATATTTATATTAATAAATTTCAAAAATAGTATTATATAAATGAAGTCAAATTCATGTACCTCGTATGCAGAAGAATATTTGCATAAAAGATAGTTTTCCAAAATTACTATTTATATTTGTTTAACAAAACAAATAACCTGTGAATTAAATTTATATTGGATATCCCAATGTAATGCTTTTTACCACTTAAGCAATTAAAAATATTTATTATATATTATTTGAAAAACTATGCTTCTGAAATAAAATATTTTATAAAAATATGTACCTCGCACATATTTGCACTCGACGAGCCATACGAAAACACGAATTCATATGCGACAGCAAATGCCAATTCGCACGCAACGTACAATACAAAGTAAAAAATCAGTACCAAATTTATCTTTAAAAAAACGTAGTAGAAAATTAGGGGGTTTACAGCGGGATTATTTTCGCAAGACTCTTCATTCAGTGGTTGTTTTATGACTACGTTCAAACTATGTTATTTCAGCATATTGTGGTTTATTTCATATTTTTCACTATGTGTTCCTTGATCTTATTTTGTGGATGAGATTAGTACTTATGATTGTCTGGGCATTACTCTATATTACTGCACATTATAGCTTAAGTGCTACTCTCATGGTTCCATTAAATTAGGTAAATCATTGGGAGTGGTACTCGATGGCCTTGCCACGTGGCTTGGTTCCATATTTTGAAACTGGGCATGACATCAGCGCTATTTCATTCCTGGATCTGCCTATTATGATCCTAATCGGTCAGCCGAAACTGTTGATGATACTACTTGAGATTGTTATTGGCATTTTGGTCTTTTTGAGTTACTGTTGTTTAATGGCACTATTTGTTAGTGACACTTTAGTTTGATGATGTTATCTTCTAGTTTCTGCATATTTTCTTTTTATTATGCACTTTGCTTATTTATCAGACTTTTATGGTGTGTTTATGTTTAAAACACTTTATCGTTAGTAGTATTTTTTTATGTCATGTACTCTAGTACTTGCTACATGTTCTAGTTGTTATCTCTGGTTCGCTTCACTCTTTTTGTTGTTGTTTGTGTTCTTTGTTTGCGAAGCACCTTACATTTTGCTACAATGACAAAGGGGGAGAAAGTGTTACGATTATTAGAGAAAGTGTTATCAAGGAAGTTTGTCAATTATCAAAATATGGGAGATTGTTGGCCCATTGGTCTGGTCATACCTGATTTTGATAACCGACTTAAACTCATGTTCGATATACACAAATAATATACAGATACGATACTACTGATGAATGACTACCATCATGCTGCTACAATCAATCAAAGTCTTTACCAAAAATAATCGCGTCCCTGATCAAGACATTTTTCTATATTTTTATGTATTTTTTAATTTATTGAGTCTAGAAAGTGTGTGGTTGAATAAGATTGGCACCTGGCTAAGCTACAAAGTCCACTTACAAAATAAACCTATCCAATATATTCCTTGATCAGTCCACATATTCAAATCCAGTCCTCAAACTTAAATAGCCTAAAAACTCAAAGCTAATTCTTTATGACCCATTCTGGAAATAGGACAACCGAACTCGGATCGAGTTCTGTCCAAACTTAGTCCCCCTAACCTAGTTCCCGAGGGAAATGGTCACCCTAAAGAACATGCACCTAACGTACGTTGGACTACCGAACTCTGCCTTAGTCCTGTCCCAAAGAATATTATAAATAGAGAGGATTTCTCCATTTAATTCACTCAATCATCTCTTCTCTTCTCTATTCATTCAAGTGTTCTTAAAGAGCTTTTCACTTTCAAATCAAAGTTTTACAACTCCTAGCCAAGTTGGTGCCAGTTTTAATTCAATTTAGAAGTTTGGTCGAGTTGTATAAAAGGCTTAGAAAGTTTCTCGTTTTCATCTTGTTCCTGAAGTCAGCAAGTCCTTCGGATTAAAGGCTTGCGAGTTGAAGTAGTGCTCTTGGGATAAAAAAATATGTGTTGTAAAGAGCTGCAAGTGCTTCAGATTCAAAGCTTGTGTTTCACGAGATGGTGGATTCAAAATCGAGCTAAGTATTCGAGACTGGACTAGTTCTCTTAGAGAAAAATCAATATAAACCTTGGTGTTTGAGTTTGCTCTTTTTGATCTCCTTACATTACGCATTTATGTAATTACTGCTTACTTCATATTTGTTATTGCCTTAAAATTTTTAGAGATAATTTTTATTCTGCTGCACACACGCACTCTATTCACTCCCCTCTAGAGGTGCTTAACGGTCCTACAGTTGTTGGAATTATTATTATTGTTATTATTATTATTATTATTATTATTATTATTATTATTATTATTATTATTTGTGTGTGATATTTGCTTGCATGTTGTTTGGGATGGTAGACATCCAGGATAATCATAACTCGCTGGTTCATGGATAGATTTGGTTTCGCAACTCAGCATGCTTGGACGCACTGCAGGTAAGTATACCTTGCCTATATGATTCTCAGTATTTACATGTTGCATATATTTTCATCAGTCTTGTTATTGCTATATAATTACTGATGTTTCCTATGACATGTTACATGCGTATTCTTATGGACACTTGATAGGTATGTTACATGATTTTCAATTGCATTGCATGCTATGTCCCTCGTATTTACTTGTATAATATATATATATATATATATATATATATATATATATATATATATATATATATATATATATTTGGAAAAGGTAATTGTGTTACAAACTCCTAGCCTAAAGGCCTAAAATGTGACTTATACATAAGAGTGTTATATTAGACGCATTGTGTTATACTAGACGCATTGTGGAGGCGACTTAACAGTATCGTTGGAGCAGAAAGGACAAACACTAGACTTATGAGCTACTTTACACTTTTCCATTGTAATACATAAGTTCCATCGAAGATGTGGATGAGATGACCCTATAGTTACAGTTGGCCACTGACGTTCGATGAACATTTGCACTTTTGGCCCCTGGTTTTCAAGTGAGAATTATGCCGATCCCATTTTAGCCAAAGAGCCAATGCGTGCGAACGTTGTCCTTAAAAGTGCATTATTCACATAGTTTAGTTGTGTGTCGTGTTTCATGAGTTACTTGTGGTTCCCTTGTTGGTATTTACTTCTTTTTTTATTATATATGGCATGCATATTATGTATCTTGTTACATCCTCCTAAGACGTGGTTTCCTTCGAGTTTATTTGCTAATTTGCTTTTGTGGTAATGTTGGGGACTAGTTCTTCGGATTTAGGTATACTTAGTTGTTACCTTCTTCATTGTTCCTCCACAATTTATTTATTGTTTTAGATAGTTCATATTTAGTAGCGTGGATGTATCCGGATGTTTCATATGAATAGTTGCTATGACCTAGGCAACATATACTTATTCGAGTCGAACTGGAGTCCACTTGATGCATAGTTGGCCTTTGCCACGTACCACGTATTTTGGGACTAGGACGTGACACAGTCACTAACACTTTGTGCGCTACTTTTAGCATTAACCAAAAACAACTGCACCCCCAAGCGAGCAATAAGGTTATGTCAATAATACCTTAATATCTTTACTATTATAATGCGGATTGGAAACGAGTCAAAAAATGAGCCGTCTAAGCCGTATGTATATCCTTGGTTAATAATTTTTTTAAAGATCTTTACCGCATATGCATCGCCTCACATAGTCTAAAATCTTTATAACTACTTGAACATATAACAAATCTTAAAATATATTAAATATTCAAATTATATTTAAACTAACTACATGGTATTATCTAACTAAACATGTATCCAAAATTATAAAAATATGTATGTAATAAATCATAATTAAGATATATTTAAATCATATTTAAAATATTTTAATATAATTTAAAATTTTAGCTTTTTTTTTACAATATTATTAGGCTTTGTTTGGTTGGCGGAAAGGAAAGAAAATTGATTATTTGGTGTTTTCTTTTCTTTTTCTTGAAAAATTGCAAATTCAATTAATTTTTTTATAATATTTAAAAAAATTAGAAGGAAAAGTGATTCTTTAAAGGGGGAGAAAGCTTTTTTTTTTTTTGTTAATCCCTTCTTTGGAAATCAATTTTCCTCGATCCCAAGCCTTGTCAGCAATCACCCGAATAAAACTCGTATTATACGCGAATTTTTCCGTATCTTTCATAAACGTATAATACTTGCGTACTTTTGACAGATCCAAATCAGTACGTAAATTTTAAGCATGCGAAATTTTAAATGTGTTATGTACAAATTATTGAAAAAATTGGCATAAAAAACGTGTTGAGAACCTATTTAATTAATCAAATTTGATAACATATTTAAGAATGTGAAGTTTCTAACCTCAATATTTTTATTTTTCGAATATTTTACCGAATTTTTGAACGTATCTTATTTGCGTTGAGCCGATTTATACTCGTAGTTTTGTCGTCCCGAATTTTTTCCGTTTGCCGAATTGCTAACAAGGATCCCAAGCAAGAACCAAACATGGCTTTATTATAGAATTTTGTTGGGTACGTGCAAACGCTAGGTGACTAGCATATGAAAAAAACGCCTTAAATACGTCTCTTTTATTTGTTTGCAGATTTTACTACACCAAATTTAGTCCCTAAATCATCCTCTCGCTCGCAGAAGAGACCTAGAGTTTGCTTCTAGGATTTCCAGTTAGAAGAATCATCCCCATCCCCCAAAATGGTGAATTTCTTTCCGATCTAGCCAAATATACCTTTTTTTTTTCCTTCACCAACGATTTGTTCCTGATGCGAATACTTACTAAAAGATTCAACTTTTTTCTTTGCCACTCCGCAGCTTCCTCTCTCGCTTCTCAAGACAGCACAGGGGCACCCCATGGTAAGAATCGCTCGGCTTCTTCCATTTTTTGTCTCTTAGGTCGGTCGCTTCTCTTGAAATTTGGCTGTTCGATTCGATTTACAGTTGGTGGAGCTGAAGAACGGCGAGACCTACAACGGACACCTGGTGAACTGCGACACCTGGATGAACATCCACCTCCGAGAGGTTATTTGCACGTCGAAGGTGGTGAACTTTTGAATTTTTTTTAGGGTTTTTTGTGTTGATTTTAGATTTGTGATGGATTTTTTTTTGGGGTGGTTTCAGGACGGAGATAGGTTTTGGAGGATGCCGGAGTGTTACATTCGCGGGAATACGATCAAGTATCTCCGGGTTCCCGACGAGGTCTGTATCGATGACTTTGCTGCCGAATGCTTCAGATTAGTTCTTTTGTGTGTTTTGTTTGCTTTTTAATATATCGGTTGTCTGAAACGTGTCGTGTCAAACCCGTGTCAGTGTGCAAACTTAACCAAAAATATTTCGGAGCCCTAACTTGACCTGAGATTCTTCCGGCTTCTTATTTTAACGTCCCAACCAAGTTTCATTTTATTAAAAATTGTGTCGGGTTAATGAGTTATCTAACTAACAGAATGTACTTTTTGATTCTTAGAAAAATTCCAGCCAAAAAAATATTTAGGTTTTGATGTGCTGGAGACCATAGTTTGCAGTATCGGCCGATACCGATTCGATGTGTCCGATACCTATACGATTTGGCATGTCCCGATCCGATACTAACCAATACCGACTATTGGCTGGGGATCTCTTTTTCGGTCAACTTGGCAAAAAAATTGAAAAAAAAGACCAATCAACAAGGATGTAAAAGCATAGTAAGGTTGTAAAAGCATGTAAAAGAAGAAAACTTATTGCGTGTAAACTAATCGACAAGAGTGACTTCTATTTCATCCAATCTCAAAACTACTATGAACCAGCATAAGAAGTACTTAAAATTATGCCTAAATGTATAAAATATTTCTTCTAAAATGTGAATAATTTATTAATAATTATTTGCTATCTGATATCATAAAATCCGATACTCTGATCCGAAACTGCCGATACTGCCGATACCGAATAGGAACGTTCCGATACCGATACTGAGAACCTTGCTTATCGTGTTATCCTTGTAACATTCAAACTCGCTTCTCTTACCCGTTATTCTTATTCAGTTACCATTAGTACGCCTACCTTTGTGTCATTTTTGAACACAGTTATAATATTTACTACATAACATGGCCATTCAGAATTAAATGTCAGTGCCATTGTATACTTGGATCATTAATTTACTAGGTGACACATTGAAATTATGACTGGTGAAACACAAATATTGCCTGGATCCCTGTACTTGAGTCGTTTACTCGGTAGTACATGCGGCATTGCTACCTCTTTTGTTCGACATCACTCTGCTTAATCCTTCTAGAAGTAATCCTGATTTCTGTCTTAAGAGTTTGAGACTTCTATAAACATCGGCCAGTCGAACTGATTTTAACTACATATATTAATGGGTAAAGCACAGGAAATCCCATTCATGTACCCGCTTTTCATGGTTCCCCTCCTAATGTTACGATCTTGTCATAAAACTAATTGCCGTGCAATTTCTTCAAAGATTGTCAGTTCATGTGTGCAAAAAAAGACCATAATACCCCTCAGTTAAATATTGTAATAAAAATAACTTAAAACAAAGTAAAATAAATTTCTCTTCATCCCTCCTCCACCTTGCTGTCGCCTCCTAGGGCGTGCGCACCTGCCAAGGTCAACCAGAGGTAGCAACATATCGAGGGCAAAGGCAGCGGATTTTTGGGGTTCAGGTGGTAATGGGGTGGTGATCGACGGGTGAGGTTGGCAGGTGCATCAAGGTGGTCGAGTGGCGTGGGGAGGGATGAGAAAGGAGGTTGTAAGGGAAGGGAGGGTGGCGCATACAACTTGGACGAGGGACAGGAACCACTTGTGCAGGGGTGGTGGTGGTGGTGATTTTGTTGTGTGTGGGTGGGTGGGTGGGTGGTTGGGGGGGGGGGTTTATTATAGGTCGTTATATATTTTGCTGTACTTCCTAAGGGTCTGCTTGGCAATTATCGGGGTAGCGGTTATGAGGTATTTTCAGAGTACCGGTTATGAGCGGTTATGAGGGGTCCGGTTTTTGATGGTTTTTAAGTAGCGGCTTTTAAACCAATCCAATCCATGCTTGGTAATTCACTAACGAGCGGTTCTGAAAGTTTTTTACACGAATAAATTAAATAGGGAAGGGTATCGGTAGTTAAATTATATCTATTTTTGTGAGGATATAAATGGAATAAAAAAATAAAGCCGCTCAAAATCTGTCGATTTGGGGTGTTTACAAAGCCACCCAAAAATACATTACACCGGGTTTTGGGGGTTTTTGAGCCGACGAAAACCAGTGCCTCAAAAAAATTAACAAGTAGAGGTTTTCATAAACGGTCGGTTCAAAAACACCCCAAAACCGGTGAAAACACCATTACCAAGCAGACCCTAAATTTCTATGACATCCTGATTTTAATTGTAAGAATATAGGTAATGTTGTAGAAGTCTTGGTTAATATTGATAATATTTTGTTTCATTTATCATGGTAACTAATCATGACAAAGAGTCATCGATCATAGTAAGAAATGGGAAGGGACAACTGTGAGTTTGATGCCAATGTTACCTATGATGCTATGTACACTAAGTATAACTTTCCCTGTTGTTTATCTCATCGTCCATCGATGTATACAACACGGGGCTTGAAATCAACTAAAGTTTTATCCTTTCTACTGGCTAATATCATAGGAACCTAAAGTTCGATACATAAAAAACTTGAAAAAGTCATGAGATATGTAGCAAACTATGATGGACCCAAGGCTTCATATTTTCAATGATAAACTCTTTTATTGCATTCAAAACCTCATGAATTTTAGTTCTAGGTTTTCTAAGTTATCATAAATTTAATATTATCTTTCATTCAGTTAGATTTTTTTTTCAAGTAGCTTTTACTCTGTTTCAGACTCCTTATGCATGTCATGCACACTGCATTGTATTATATAACTAGTGGATAACCCGTGCCATAATGGCACGGACACGAACAGTTTTTTTTACACAAACATGTAATGTGCAGCAGCAGATCTTACTGCAAGAACAGCAGATCCGACGGCCGAAGGTCGCTCCACCTTTGCTGCTGCTTCTTTCCGGAGACTGATCCGACTGGACCACCACCTGGAGAAGGGTCGAGTGATTTCTCTCCTGCTGAAGAATGCCTCCCGGAGATCCTCCGTGGTAACCTCACCGCTGCCGGCTGCTCCGGTTCGTGCTGCGGGTCGAGGCTCACGGCGAAGCTGAAGTTCCGGTTCTCCCCGGCGGAGGGGAGGCCCTGCTGTCACTTGAGCTACCGCGTCATTCCACGTCATCCATCAAGTAGTAAAAATGAAGCGGCCAATAAAAGCGAGTCTCTCTCTCTCTCTTTCTTCTTCTTCTTCAAAGACTCAAAGAAGAGTCGATAGAAATCGGCAGTTACTTCAATCCATCCATTCCCGAATAATTCGGCCGATTTATTCAGCGACCATGTCGAGGATGAAGCACTTCCTCAAGAAGCTCCACATCGGCGGGGGCGGCGCCGATCATCGGACAACGGCCCCTCCGCCGCTGCTGGAATCGCCGAGCGGGGACGGATCGGACGCGGCGGAGCCGATCAGAGATGGATCGGGGCCCTTGGCCCCGGCGGCGCCGTCCTCGGCGACGTCGGCGGTGGGGGATGACGACGCAGGGTTCAGCTTCTTCGAGGAGGAGTACCATGTGCAGCTGGCGATGGCGATCAGCGCCTCGGATCCGGAGGGGCTGTCGGATTCGGACTCGGTGCAGATCAACGCCGCGAAACGGATGAGCCTCGGGTGCTCCGCGTCTATCGGTGTCGGCGGAGGAGGAGCACCCGCATCCACATCCACACCAACATACACACCCGCATCCGCCTCAACCTCCCCTTCCCCCTCCTCCGCCATGTCGGCACCGCCTCCCCCGCGATGACCACCGCAACCACCCCCACCCCGACTACGATCCCCGCCTCTACCACCCCCGGCGGTTGTGCTTTAGATAGAGGGGCAATTTAGTCCTTTCATCATCGTTGAACCAAAGCACATGGGTCAGACCAAAAACCCACTGTGCTTTATATTATAGATAATTGATTAGTATGTATTTTAAATAATCAACTTGTTCTATTGCCAAACACTCGGCTACTTTTGATTTTTGTACATAATGTATAAAGTATAATACAACTGCGATAGATATTAGATTATCCACTTAGAATTTGGAAGCATCATGGAGAATTGTTTTGAATACACCGCTAGAGAGAGAAGTTATAAATAATTGTGAACGAGAAAATACATAGACCGGTGAGAATTTTGTCAAAATTAAACTACATAATATCAAAATAGGTATGCGTGAAAGGATTGAGAAAATGATATGATGATACTTTTAGATGAATATTGCAGATGTTAGAAGAATACATGAGGATAATAATCAAGGTTGTAAAAATCGTTAGTCGGCCGTTAGTCGATTTGCGGGGACTAGGAATTAGTCGGATTAATCGGGGGACTAGTCAGATTAATTGGTTTGAGTGTTTGTGTGTGTGTGTGTGTATATATATATATATATATATATATATATATATATATATATATATAATTATAATATAATATAATAAAAATAATATATATGCAATATATGCTATATGTTATCAAAGTATTAACTTAAGTACAAAAAAAAAATATACGCAATATATGTCCTTGGTATGCACCTCTTCTGAAACTTCTTCTCCTTATCTTCTTTTTCCTTCTTATCCTTCTCTGTCAGTTGCTTTTAGGTTTTTGAAAGAACCGAATTTCAGATTGGATTTTGATCTTTTTTACCCTTTTTTTTTAACCAAGGCCTAGTCGGCCAACTATGCCCGTCTAGCCGCCTAGTCGGCTGTCTAGGTCCAATTATTGCTTGAGCCTAGCTCCCTAGTCGAGTCGGTGAAGGCCGAGTACCGACTAGTCGGAATTTACAACAATGATAATAATAGAATCATGGTTGTTTCAAATGAGGTTATTATTGTTATGAATGCTTATTACTCTATGCATCCTAGTAGTGTTTGCTAAAATGCTGCACACGAATTATGGGAGCATCTAGACCGAGTGATTCTATAAAAGTCGAGAGAAGAAAATTAAGTAGAAGAGGTCTGAAGGCATGTTAGGAAGGAAATAGCATATCGGAGATGGTCCATAGAGGTTATGAATGCAAGAGAAAGGGAGGTAGACATGTACTACTAGATTTTTGATGCTATAATCTTGTATGATTACAAATGATGTCCTTGATATGCATGAGAAATTTAAATATTAAACTACATGATATAAGATTTGGTATGTAGAAAATGAGATGGTGATACTTTAGATGAATATTCCCGTCTTTACAGCTGTTAAAAGAATAGAGGAGGATAATAATAAGATCAAGGTTGTTTCCAAACGAGGTTATTGATGTTATGGATGCTTATTATTCTTTACACCCTAGTAGTATCTGATAAAATGATGAACTCAAGTTATGAGAGCATATGAACCAAGTGACAGTGTGAAATAGAGGAGAAAATTATGTATAAGAGGTTTGGAGGCCATGTTAGAAAGGAAATAGCATATGGGAGAGGGTGCATGAAGGTTATGGCTGCAAGATAGAAAGGGAGGTAGACATAATACTAGATTCTTGATGCTATAATCTTGTAATGATTACAAATAATGTTTTAAACTTAGTTGAATATTCAAGATTTTAAGAAGGGATCAAATATTGTCAAATGGATTATTCTTACTACAAATGTAGTTTTAGTAGAATGCAAACTCCGAAAAGCTATTACAAGGAGGAAACACTAGATGACAGAGGTTACACTTTACTTTTTCTTTGCTTTTACATGTGAAAGAATAATGGAAGAAATTAACTAGGAATAGGATAAACAAGAGTTCAATAACTTATGGTTGGACCTTTGAGATTTCAACAGATTATGTTCTCCAAAAATTAGATCAACAGGAAGGGAGATAAATATGGAAGAAGCTAAGTATTGTATGGCATTATATTTCCAATTAGATCAAAAAGAGGTGTGTAATTTTTTGTTTAGAATCTCAAGTTAGTAGGTGACATCTGGTGGAAGTTGGCATACTGAATAAATCCAAAAGGTAGTTTAGACAAGAAAAACTCTTTCACAACTATATAGGTAATTAGTAGTGAGAAGATATTTATAAGATTTCTAAGCGTAAGGAAAAGAATGGAGGCCTTGGCAATGTTGACTATCTTAATGGTGGAAACCACAGAGAGTACTAGTAAAAGAAAAGGAAACTAAAGAGAGGTTTCACAAGTTGCTTCATGGGAGTCATCTGTAGAAACACTATTTGAAAACAATTGATCGAATTAATTTAACAATTTTAAATTTGTAGATGCCAAGAAAGCTACTGGACTTGTGGAACCCTATTGATAAAAACAAAGGAAATAAATATTACAAGTTATCATTGAATTAACTAATGGGCCATCTAACTAATCCAAGAAAGCATCAGATAATGAATGGTTGTTTATAATAATAAATTAGCTTGAGGTCTAATCAGAAGCTATTTAGTATTTATTACCGTAGATTATTCATGCAAGAGTAGGGAAGAAAAAAAAAAGCTTCACGTGATTTTCATCTATTTTGAGACACTTATGATTGGGTCATTAGGAGATTACATGGTGAATGTTTGAAAAGAAACAACTGCTTATAAGTAGTATGAGAATAACTGGACCAATATAGGCTTAATTCAAGGTAAATAGCAAGTTCATACTTCATACCCCATTGTTGATTGTATTGGGTAAGCTTACTAAACACATTCAAGAAGATGTTTCTTGTTATACATTTTTTAATTCCAGTGTGTTGGTTGAGGAGACTAGAGGGAATAATTTCGCAAAGTAGCAGTATTGGAGAAACATCATTTAAAGGATTTATAACCAATAGGATGGAAATGAAATATTATTTTTTAGCGTTATAGATGATATGGCCCTTAAAAGAGCTGAATGGAAGAAGAGGATTCAAACAACCGATGCCAAAATTTTAGGATAAAGGCTTTGTTGCTGTTGTGGGATGGAAATGAAATATACAGATGTAACCTGAACAAAACTATAGGAGGAAATCAGGGGGAAATTTACTTTAATCACCGAATATGATTGGACATGGTGCGGAGTATGCTTAACAATCTTCCTAAATCCTTGTGGACTGAAGCACTTAAGGCGACAATGTATATTAAACCGAGTTTCAACCAAGACTGTTCCAAAAACGCCTTTTGAGTTATTTAAAGGTTGGAAACCAAGTTTGCGACATATGCGCGTTTGGAGATACATGTCTGAAGTAAGAATTTATAATCCACAGGAAAATAAGTTGGACCCAAGGACCATTAGTGGATATTTCATTGGATATGCTGAAAGGTCTAAAGGGTACATATTATATTGTCCATCACACAACACTAGGATTGTATGAAGAATCTATTCAGAATCTTAACCTTCCCCCTCAGGTGATAGATTGCTTATTGTTTAGAGCACTCCTCAAGTACAAACTGGTGTCGAACAACCATTCTTTGAAGTTCCACAAGTTGCCGACAACATTCCAGTAGATCAGGTAATTCAGGAGCTGCCAGAAACTTTTGAACAACCGGATAACCGCATACTTCTTAAGAAGATGATGGTACAACATTAAGAATATCTTCTAGAACAAAGAGATCAACAATTTCTAGTGATTATGTTGTGTATCTACAAGAATCTAACTACAATATTGGAGCCGAAAATAATTCTGAGTCATTTTCACAGGCCATAAGTTGTAAATAATCAAAATTATGGTACAATACCATGAAGGGAGAGATTTTATAAAGCGTAACGAAGTTCGGGATACTGATGGTGCAAAATCCATCAGAAGTAAATGAGTAGTTAAAACAAGGAAAGACTTATTGGGCAACATTGAGAGAAACAAGGCGAGACTCATTGCTTTGGGATTCACTCAAAAGGAAGGAATTGATTACACGAAGGCCTTCTCTCTTGGATCTAAGAAAGATTTCTTGCACATTATTTTGGCATTAGTAGCCCATTTTTACGTGGAGTTACAACAAATGGATGTGAAAACGGTGTTTCTCAATGGAGACCTAGAAGAGGAGGTTTACATGAAACAACCTAAAAGATTCTCCTCTAGTGATGGGGAGTATTTGGTCTGTAAGCTTAAGAAATCCATATATGGTTTAAAACAAGCGTCTCGTCAATGGTATTTTAAATTCCATAATGTAATCTCTTCATTCGGATTTGTAGAAAACATCATGGATCAATGTATATACCAGAAGGTCAATGAGAGTAAGATCTGTTTTCTTGTTTTATACGCGGATGGTATTTTGCTTGCGACCAATGATAATGGTTTGCTGCATTAGGTAGAACAATTCATCTCTAAAAATTTCGACTTGAAGGATATGAGTGAATTATGTAATGTCATTGGCATTAAGATCTGGGCGTAGAATTATGGATTCTATTTCTAGGTTATTGATGATATATTGCAACAATTCAACTCTTATCTTTATGGCTAAGAACAACAAAGTGATAGTCGACGTAAACACATCGACATCAAGTATTTAGCCATAAGAGAATGTGTTAAGGGAAAGAAAGTGGTCATTGAGTACGTTGGTACTGATTTGATGGTCGTTGATCCCTTGACAAAAGGCATGCCACCATTGAAGTTCAAGGATCATGCAGAAAGAATGGGACTTGGTTCCTTAGTTTGATTTTCGTTGTATGGACAATTTTCATTTGTAATGAAACTCTATTTATGTTATGATATTTTCTCATATTTGTTTTCATCTGTGCTCACATTTATTAATTTGAGAAATATCACTAAAGTTTGGACCTAGAATAAACATAGGATTTATGCATTAAGTAATATGGACTAGTGTTTAAGAGATGATGTATCATAATACATGGAAGATAATACTTGTTATTTAGAGGACCTATCGCCATGATTCATGTATTTTGTTTCTTATTTTGATAGATGATGGAATATATGGACCAAGTGGGAGAATGTTAGTTTTTACCTACTTTCCCGTCCATTTGGTTACCTTCTCGTTTGAATCCGTCAAAGCATGAGGTAGCCCATCATTCTAACATCATCTAACTGTCCATGTAGAGACTTGATGATGGGTAGAGTCTCTATTTAAGTTAAACCGGTTTTGGGTCCCTAGGCACACAATACAACTCATTCAGAAAAATACACCATCTAAGCGAGGTTTTGGAGTGCTTAGAAGATCTGATCAAAAAGCAAAGGGTGATGAAACCCGTGTTTCAGAACTTGACAAAAGCAACAATGGCAGGAGGTAATCTTTGATCCATTTTTCCGCATTGATCTAAGTGCTATTTAGATGTTTTAAAGCATGTTAGATCGTTTATTATGTATAACACGTTTTAGTTGCAAATTCGTTATTTTTAGCTTGATGAACCAATCAACTAGTTGCCATAGCGTCCCCGTGGCTGTAGCCCATTGGGAACGGTGGAGCACCCCGGCGCAGTGGCGCGGGTTCGAGCCCCTTGGAAGCATGCCTCCAAGCACCATTAAGAAGTGGACAACCTCAAAAAAAAAAAACTAGTTGCCATAGCAAGTGTGCTACACTAAATATTCTGTGATTGCCCGTATCTGTTGTATAATCTTCTAGAGCTTTTTTGTAGTGTTTGTAATTGTAGAACTTTGTTACCTGCTTTAATGGGAATATGCTAATAACTCATTGAATGTTTCGTTTCACTCCTTTTCTTGATTTAACTTTTAGCTAATTATGTTACTGGCATTCCATATTTCTTTAATTTCTACCGTCTTATTGGTGATTTTTATTTGTTACAGGTGATTGACAAAGTTCAAGAAGAAACTACCAAGAGTCGTACTGGTAATTTCTTAATTCTGTTAGTTTCAAAAGAATTTCTATTCTATGGTAAAACAGTTTTCTGCAATTGAAAAATCATCCCATGGTCATACTAGTTTAATTTGTAGTATTAAATTTTTAATACAAACATCAGCAGTATGGCAATATCATTAACAGATGTGTTTCGAGTGGAACTGTGTAATAAAATCATTTTCAGTCTTGCATCCGTTATTGGTAACAGTCGACCTTGCTGCGGCATCAACTGTATCAATTAGTGTACTAAAAGACATTACTGAATGACACCCTTTTTTCCTGAAAATGCGTCATGCAGATAGGAAACCTCCTGGTGTGGGCCGAGGAAGAGGAAGAGGTAGAGAAGAAGGTGGAGGTGGAAGGCCTGTTAAAGGGATCGGACGAGGTCAGGATGATGGGAGCAGCAAAGGAATGGGGGGAGGTCGTGGTAGGGGCGGGCCTACTGGTAAAGGTGGCAGTGGAAGAGGTGTGTATCATCTCCCATTCTTCAATGATCATTAGTTACTATTTTAGAGGATCATACTTTATTCTTAGGGGTTTCTCTTGTTGGTTAATCGATGTAGTCTGTGTCAGTGCAGGAACTCTATATACCTAACTGATATTCATTTCTACAGGTGGTGGGCGAGGACGTGGCTGATAGGTGTTTCTTGAAGAGAGAATGCTGGATTTTGTTAAAGGCATCTCTCTTGTCCAAGTTAAAGTTGAAGTATATTATCCTGGTGTTAGGTTTCCTTATGTGGTTTTTGTTCTCTCTTTCCATTTAGTTTAAGGGTTCAAAGTTTGCCAGTTTCACTACAGAACCGCTGACACTTTGTTGCAACTGGTTCTATTTAGGGGTGAGCATTATTCGGTTTTGAACCGAGAACTGAACCACACCGAATATTGTGCAAGAACATATATAAAGTTGAAGTATATTGTCAGGTTTCCTCTTTTTTTGGGTTTGGCTTCAAATTTCCTGCTGCAGGAACATATATAACTAGACTTGCCGAAGCTTCCTACGAGGTCGTAGAAAAAAAAGAGGGGGGTGGGGGTGCGGTGTGGAATCTAGTTTTTCTTGTTACTATTTACAAGTGGATTCTGTTAAATATTGTGCAAGTTTACCGTTCCATGGTCTTTCAGTATTCAATCTGTAGCACAACTATTTCATTACATATGGTTGTTTTTCGTTGTACATTTACATGTCTTGTCTACAGTGTCATATTATCGGCACGACGCAGATGTTCAGAGTGTATTTGCTTATAGCTGGAGCTTTTTGTGCTGCTTCTCTTAACTGTTGAAGACGAGTTCAATTTATTTTCTGTAGATTTAGCAAAAGATGTTACAGCCCCCAGGTTAACAGTAAATGATCAAAGGCTAGCAGCTGTAGAGTAACGGCTGAGGGCTGGCAGGTTTAGAGCTATTTGGCCTTCTATGTGGTTTTTGTTCTCGCTTTCCATTTAGTTTAAGGGTTCAAAGTTTTCCAGTTCACTACAGAAGCGCTGACACTTTGTTGCAACTGGGCTGACACTTTGTTGCAACTGGTTTTATTAAGGGGTGAGCATTATTCGGTTTTGAACCGAGAACTGAACCACACCGAATAAGAGATTCGGTTTTGAAAATACTAAAAAAAAATTTGTTTCGGTTTTGGCTATTTGCATTAAAAAAATTACATCTTTTCCAAAGCTTGCATGCAGTGTGTTAAGTTTGTTGGTTTCCATTGGGTTCATCATTAAAAAAAAGGTAGAAATATTTTAGCAAATGCTCCCAGTCAGAATATATAAATTAGCATATGCCTCTATTCTTTTTAAAAATTAGCAAATGTTCTCCTTATTCCTTTGTATGGAACAAATAAATTTTTAAGATATACTTTTACTATTTAATCAAATTTTTGGCTGTTTTACAAAGGAATGAGGTATTTGCTAGTTTTTTAAAATAGTAGAAATATATGCTACTTTCTATATTTTGAATGAGACCATTTGCTAAAATATTCCACAGTTAGAGCTGTCAAATTGGGCTAAGCCCGTTGGGCCGGCCCGTCCCGTTCACCAGAAAGGTGGGTTGGGCCGAGCATTTAGGAGCCCGCCAAACAGGCGGGCCTAGGTGGGCTGGCCCGCTAGTAGCCCGCCCCGCGGTGGGCTAGCCCGCGGGCCAAGTGGGTTGGCCCGCCATCTATTTTTTTATAAAATTTTTAATTTTTTTATTTAGCACATATATGAGAAATATATTATAAATGATAAAAATTCTCATTTAATGCAAGTAATGACGTATAAAATATTAAATTTGGTCATTTATTTACATAAATGAAGGTGTTTTAATGAAATATCTACTATTATAATGTTTCTTGTATTTTACTTGTAATTTGATGCATATGAGAGTGAGTAGAAAATATTATATATATGATTTTTTTTTTTCCTTTTAAGAAACTAAACAATAATTAAAAAAATTTAAAAATTAAGCGGACCGGCCCGCCTAGCTCGTGGCCCGCCGGTGGGTTGGGCTGGGTTGAAATTTTTTCAGCCCGTCAAAATGGTGGATCGGTCTGTCCCGTCCCGCCAAATGGTGAATTATGGTGGGTTTCGGGCCGGCCCGTTCCGCCGGCCCGTCTTGACAGCTATACCCACAGTAGGGATATGATGTCTTGTGATGGCTTGAGATATGACTCGAGCACAAGTGTTGGCTGCCATTGTTTATTTTGTTGTTAAATTAATTTGGGAAGATTTATGAAATGCCCAAAAACTAAAAAAGTTTTATGTAAAACCCACCGCTAAAAAAACTTTCATTGCGTGCCCATAATTAGAGAAACTTATCCAAAGCGGGTTCCAAATGACCCTTTTGCCCTTCCTTTTAATTTATTGGAAACACCCACAAAACTGCTCTTAAAAAAATGTTTCAATACTCCATCTTCTTCCATACGCTGCTCACTTTCGAATCTAGGTTTTCTCCTCAAAAATCTTCAAAAACTCGTCGAAAAATTTCGGAAAGACCGGGACGAACGACAAAAGTGCTAAAACGGAGGTCCAAACATCATTTTTTTGCGAATCTAAAATTTCGGAAGGCCGTCTAACGATGAAGCTGTTACTTTCAGTCTCCTCGACGATACGCTCATTTTGCGACAAACGGGACCTCGTTTCGACCTCCCAGTCAAAAGTTATGGCCCTCCAAAATTTCAGCTAACCATAAAATGCAGGAGAATGGCATTCTCCGTCTTAATTTACACGGAGAATGACCATTCTCCGTCTTAATTAGGACGGAGAATGACATTCTCCGTCTTAATTTACACGGAGAATGGTCATTCCAGTGTTAAAACGCAGGAGAATGACCATTCTCCGTGTTAGAAACACGGAGAATGCCATTCTCCGTGTTAAATGAAACGGAGAATGTCATTCTCCGTGTTAAATAAAACGGAGAATGGCATTCTCCGTCCTAATTAAGACGGAGAATGGCCATTCTCCGTGCTAAATTAAACGGAGAATGACCATTCTCCGTCTTAATTAGGACGGAGAATGTCATTCTCCGTGTAATTTATCACGGAGAATGGTCATTCTAGTGTTAAAACGCAGGAGAATGACCATTCTCCGTGTTAGAAATACGGAGAATCCCATTCTCCGTGTTAATTAGGACGGAGAATGTCATTCTCCGTCTTAAATAAAACGGAGAATGCCATTCTCCGTCCTAATTAAGACGGAGAATGACATTCTCGGTCCTAATTAAGACGGAAACGGAGAATGTCATTCTCCGTGTTAATTAGGACGGAGAATGGCATTCTCCGTCTTAAATAAAACGGAGAATGGCATTCTCCGTCCTAATTAAGACGGAGAATGGTCATTTCCAGTGTTAAAACGTGTAATTTAGTTTTTTCAGGAATAAAGAGTTTCGTTCTTCTTTCAAAGCGATGATAATTCTTATGGAAAAGAAGAAGAAAGATCTTCTCTCCACAATTGAAGATCTGAGTTCAAATGTCTCCACGATGAAGATGATGATGATGGTGATGATGATGACGAGCGATGATCTGAGTTCGACTGAAGAAAAACACACCGAACTACGAACGATCTTTGCGATCTCTGCTGAATATGAGAGCAATGGAATTCAGATTTCCCGTGAAGAAGAAGAAGACGAAAATCGCAATCCAGATATGAGTTTTTTGAATTCAAATACATATAGATGAACAATTCGCGCGGAGGGGTAGTTTCGGTATTATAAAAATAGCAGTTTCTAGCGGGTGGCATCTAAAAGGGAATCTTGGAATATTTAACGTGAAAATACTTAATTCTGGGTATTTCATAAAACTTATCCAGCGGGTGGGCATTTCATAAAAGCCCATCCCGAAATTGGGTTTCTCAGCAATTTCCAGAATTAATTTTGTGGTTCACTAGATGTCATCCAGAACTTAATAAATTTTAAGGATACACTAATAAATAAATAAAGTGGAATATAAAATTGGATCCTAATGTTATATATGGTACAATATGATAAATTTTATCAAGTTGATAAAGTAGCAGGAGTTTTTTTTTGAAATCACACCCACACACACAATTGGGGGACACAATTGGGGGGCTCGAACCTTGCCGGCCCCTCCGGATGTCCGCTCTAATACCACTAGGCTAGAGAGCTCGGACAGTAGCAGGAGTTCAAGAGTGTCAAATATGATTATTTGTATAGGTCGTTAGAAACTAAGAAGAATATGTTGCTAAGAATAGGTGAATGAAGAGACTTAAAGGCCTCATTTGGTTCACGGATTTAAGGAACAAAGAAAAGAAAGTTGTTCATTTCCTTTGTTTGGTAGCCACGGAATCAATTTTCTGACAAGGAAAAAAATTGGTGGAAATATGGTTCCACTCGAGACCCATGTGATTGGTTTTTCCCCCTCCTTTTCCAACATTTATTACAAAAGTTATGACAAAAGTAACCATGTGTCATTGCTTATTTACCATTAACGTTATTTTTTATAATATTATTTTTATTTTAAAAGGTAAGGATATTATTGGAACATTGTTATATTTTGTTTTCCTTTTCTAGGTAGTTTTCTTGTTTTACCAAACAACGGAAAGGAAATGTGATATGAATCCTACTTTTTCATTTCCATGAAAAATATAAGAGAATTCATTTCCTTTCTGTGAACCAAACGAGGCCTAAGAGTAGGTGAATGGAGAGACTTGTGTAACATTAAGGCCTCGTTTGGTTCACGGATTCAAGGAATCCGGAAAGGAAACTTGTTCCTTTCCTTTGTTTGGTAGCCACAAATTTGGGAAACACTTTCCTAACATGGAGAAAAATAGGAGAAAAAATGGTTCCTCTCATGACCCATAGGATTCATTTTTCCTCCTCCTTTTCCAACATTAATTACCAAACATTATGACAAAAGTAGCCTTGATTTATTACCTATTTTACCAATTAACTCTTCATTATAATTATGTTGACATTGGATATTGTTGGAACAATGATATATTTTTTCTTTCCTTTTCTATACCAACCAAACATAGGAAAGAAAATTTGATAGGAATTCTACTTTTCCATCCCCATGAAAAATACATGAAAATTGATTTCCTTTCCGTGAACCAAACGAGGCCTAAGTGTATTAAGAAGGAGGACCACACAATATTAGAAATAGAAAATAATATTAAGAAGGGGTGGAAGAGTTATTTAATGATAAGCTATTTAATAAGAGTAGAATCAAAAGAAATAGCCACCTAAAAACGCATGGCCCGGAGTAATATGATTGGTAATGTATTAAGGTTAAAAAATGAGTTAGCATTATAGGAAAAAGCTAATAATAATAGGTGATAGAGTAATAAAAGACTAACATTTAAGAGAAAAAAGAAATGGAGTGTATTTATTAAAAAAATAAATTTTGTGGCTGCTGGGATTCGAGCCCAGGTCTCCACGGCCACAACGTGGAATTCTAACCACTAAACTACAGCCACAATTGTTAATAAAGTTGATATAGAAGCCTTATATATAGCTTACTCCATTATCCGTTCACTTCATTTTAATCCGAGATTCCCAAGTTGATTTTAATCCGACACTCCATTTGATGAAAAACAACATAGTGAAACGAATTGACTTGTATATCGGATTGACGTTTCCTCACAAATGGATGTTTTCCAAAATGGAAAATTGCTATTTTGACTGCCCACAGGACTGGCCCTCCTGCTAATGTAGGCCTACCCCGAGCCGGAAGGCCAATGCCGATGCGCCACGTGGCTGCGGGCCATCATGGTCCAGTCCTGCGACAGTCAAAATAGCAGCTCCGTTCCAAAATACTTGTCCCAATCGATATTTGAGCAACCGCTTATTTCCGAAACTATAATCCGAATCTAGCCTACTTAGATGGCTTTTGAGGGGTGTTGATTATTTGTCGTTAAAGTTACCAAGCAACGTTTGTTGATGTAACGTCCCCTTTGTCAGGTGGGAAGTAGAAATCCATCAAATAATGGAATAAACTCTCACTTTCTAGAATTTGTTCTCACCTTCTTTGTTGATCAAATGAAAGGGAATATTTCTTCCATTACAAAGCTTAATAGTATGATACACATGCCAAAATCCACACCTGATGAAGGAAGAGGACGTCGAAGCAGGGCCGGGCCCACGGAGCTAGGGGTAAAGAGTTCGGACTTGGACAACCCTTTCTGTTTGGGACAACCCATATGTTCAGCATGACCCCACAAGAGGTCGGGATCACGAATGACCCTCCATAATCGATCCACAATAAGGTTTAACGGGCAAACAAAACTAGTTCAAGATAGGACAACATAATAAAAATCCTAGGGTCATATATATTTTGTGTTATTGCCAGGGCACAATTTTTTTCGATGAAAAACTGAAAAAATGAAACAATTGTAAAAACAATGTTCCAACGCAACTCTTCTAGGAAGGTTTGCAAGTTTAATGAAGATCTAAGAAGATTTCGTTACAGCAACATATGATTTTACGAGAATCTAAAAAGATTTCGTAATCCACAGCAGCGAAGAAGATGACAGGCGATAGATGGATGAATATCCTGTTGGGGTGAATGATCACCGTTGCTCAAAGCTAAATTCGTCCCACACGAATAGCTTTCAGGAACCAGCAAGTTCGTCGGAGAACTTTGGAACACTCCTGCTCTTCTGACTCCTCAGATCGTACACGGACTTCCGTGCAAAAGCAACGCTGGTGCAACACTTCTCTTCTCTCTCAAGACTTCTGTTTACTTGTGTTAAGAAACACTTGTAAACTTTCGTAACTCTCTGTATATGCCTCTGTTTATGTCTGTGAGAGAGAAGAGACATTTTATAGGTCCGAGTAGCAACTGTCCGGTTAGCACAACATTCGGGACGTAGTAAAAATTACTCCGAACGTGCAGTAACCGCTCAGATCATGCAAAGGCACGATCTGAAATAAGTTGCGCACCTTGTACACCACGCGCTGAACACGCACTGAGCTACCAGCGCCACACGTGCTAAGTGTAAAGTGCGCCAACAAAACGCCATATTACGCCTCATGAGTCCGAGCCCGAGTCGCTAAGGGCTTAGCTCCCATGGAAATAAATTTTCCAAGAGCAAAAAGCATGAATGCTTTCAATTGTTTATTTAGCCTTTTTTCCATTAAAAAAGTAATCCCACATGGCACACCCATGTGCACCTCCACACCGTATGTGCATCTCTAAAATAACAAAAAACGATATGGGACTAAAATTTCAAATGAAAAAGGCCAAAACCCAACATTTTGGTCTCTATTTTTTTTTTTGTGTTTTCATGACTCCGTTCACATCCAGCCCACCCTAGTCCAACATAATAAAGACCCTCTTGCTGCCCATATTCATGGCACAGAATTAGCCTTTCCTACCAACACCTATACAGTGTTGGTAATCGGCCTCCTCAACTGTGTAGCGATCAAACGACGACAACATTTATACACCGTAGCAAATTATGATTTGATGATGTAACAACTGCATTTATTGTTAGCTTTACAATGAACACAAGTAGTGTGGCATCCATTTTAACCTCAATAAATTGTTACTATAGTTGGGAAGCAACTGACAACATTTGTTAAAAAGTAATCAAATCGAAAATTTTGAATCAAAAACATTTTTTCGTTCTACGGACAACCAAAAACTGCCCTTTTAGCATCATTTAGGCTGAATTACACAGGAAACGACTCTACTTTGACAGTTCAGTTGCAAATATTGAATATTCACTATACGCCTTTGTAGTAAAAGTTTCATTCCTAGACCTCTCACAAAGGGGCAATTTGTTTCCATTTAGGTGACGTTTAATTTGTTTTGTTCGCGGAATCAGGGCCTGGTGTTTGTATGCCAAAGAAAAGACATGAAAGAAAAAGTAATTTTCAAGAAAAAAAAATAATAGGGAGAAAAATAGTTACTCTTCCCCATGATTTTTTTTTTCCTCCCAATTTTTTGTAGCACTCAATTTCTACAAAATTGGAGAGAGAGGGGCACATCTTTCACAAAATTGTAAAACCCACCCCTTTTTGCCAGATGGGCAGGTCGTCGGTCTGTCTAGCGGAAATAATGTTCTTTTTTGCCGCTCATTTTGGTTGTGGGGGTTAGCTTTTAAATGGGATTAGTTGTGATTATGGTATTTAGTCCGGTTAGCTGGATTAGTTGGGATTGTGAGCATTGTTTGAAGTAGTCAAACAAGTAAAATTATACTTAATTGTTGTCACTAATAAAATTTCAAAATTTAATCCAACTTAAACCAGCTAATCCAACAAAACACACCCTAATCACAACTAATCCCATTAAAAAGTCATCCCCACAACTAAAACGAGCGGCAATTTTTTTTTTTTTTTCCGCCAGACATGTTGGCGCATGTCCAACTTCCGCCGGTCCACCTGGCGGAAAGGAGTGGGTTTTACAATTTTGTGAAAGATGTGCCCCTCTCTCTCTCTCTCTCTCTCTCTCTCTCCAATTTTGGAGAAATTGAGTATGCTACAGGAACTTTTTGAAATAAAAATTGATGGAAAATACAATTTACTATAGGAAAGAAAAGAGCAAAAGTAGGTTTCCTTTCCTTTCTACGAGCAAAACGAGGCCAACCTGTTGTGCCATCACATAGAAACAGATTAGTAGTGAACTATAATACCATATACAACCAGGGCTGGCCCAGGGGATTGGATAGTTAGTTTTGGTTGTCTCTTAACCCTTATTGTAGGTCGATCCTGGAGAGTCACCGTCAACTCCGACCTTTATTGGGATCACGATGAATCTAGGGTTGTCCTAAGCAGAGGGGCGTTGCCCAAGCCCCAAATCTTGTCTGGCTTACTCCAAGGCCGACCCTGGATACAACATGAGCTATAACAGATCATAAGATGAAGCTACCACACAATGCAAAGCCTCAGGACTCGGAGGAAACTAGTAGAACCCAACACCTTAGAAGACGACAAATAATATGGACGATGCGCTCTTCTTGATCCTCAAAGGAGCTTTTTCGGCCTCCGTGTTCATACCATCACAACAACAACAAAAACCCTAAACAGTTGAAATCGTCAAGCTTTCACTAATTTAAAAATACAAGAAATAACTGCACCATCTGCTTATCGACATCAACAGAATAAAAACTGCTAGCTGAAATCGAGTTCTTCTATGCCTTATTCTGGGATTCTTATGTGTCTTCCCAAATATTTCCGACACAAAATTCACACAGAACTACAACAGCTATCGGGAAAATATTGGGCAACATCAGCTGCAGGAAAGTTGAGAACCTGCTTGTCCATCATCATGCTTTTTGTACTTCGGAAAAATAATCTTGCCTGAAAGTAAAACCAAGTCAATTTCTGCAACTGCCAGTTTCAGAAGAAATATAACTAGTAGTAACGACGAGAACAAATAAAATTACTCTTCTATTCATCACAATAAATAACTACACTGTTTTTGCCATATACTAGTGATAAAGAAGAACCCAAGAATTGCATGGAGCAGACTGAGTTCACATCATTTAAACAAAATTGGCCAGTTAAACTTTGCCCAATTTCTTAAGGATACAGGTTCAAAGTCTTATCAGTACAATGTCACGGACTTGGTGTATTGTAGCACTTCGTCCCGTGCGGAGCACTATCTTCCTACTCGAAGAGTCGTGCAAACCTTTCCGAACCCGCTTAGCTAGATCGCTAAGGCGATATTGAGAACAATGTGGAGCAAAAGAGAGAGAGTGGAAGATTAAAACTTCACTATACTAGAAAAGACTAAAACTTTGGGTGGTGAGGAACAAATGAGGCCTCCCCCCTTCGAAGGCTTGCCTCGTGCACCTTTCACCATGCACGATGAGCCTTCCTCCATAAAACCGACAACTCCCAAATGTGGCATCGGAATCGCCTTAGCCGCAATATGGAAATTCATGCCCAGTATCATCTTGAAGTCATCCAGCGACGTAACGGTGAAATTGGCAACAAGCATCCTTGCACCCAATTATTGGGAAGAAATGCGCCATTAATTAAGACATAACAAATTTATCAAAAATAAAACAAAACTTAATATTTTAGGATTTACTTATATTTATATAGTCAAAATGAAGGACGGTTTGTAATACCAAGTTGATAAATTTTATGAGCGCAAGTAGTAAGCAGTATTACCTAAACTAATGAAGGCATTTTCAGTTTGGGGTTTTTTCCTCTCTAGTTTTCAATAAACTGTATTTGCGTAATATTCAAAATGCATCAACCACGATGATTGCTTATATTCTTGATAAATATGACCCAGAGTAAATATCTATGTAGCTTGGTATTGTAGGTTACTCGGCCAAAATTTCAATTTTGTATCTAATGGTACACTTGGTGCTCTAGCTAATAGTTAATACTTAGTTAACATGCGAAAAGTGAACGATTGATGATCTAGTTTGACAACCCAGACCACAAATTTATCACCATGACCACCAGTGCCATTTCCAGAAGCAGAGAACAAAACTTAAATTTTGTTCCACAAGATCAATCGACTTTAATATTGCTTCTCGGACCAGATATCAAGCTTTAAGATGGAGTTACATTCCAGGAGAAGGATACTGGGTTGGGAGAGGCATAGTAGGCACATGGATAACCTACAAAAAGGAAGGGTAAAACTTAGGAAACTCACTAGTAGTTACTTAAAAACTAGGAACATAAAAGTGACCTTTTTTAATATAATTATTTCTCTCCATTGCACCAACTATTTATCACTATTTAAGCTGGAGGACACTAACAACATTCCCCTTACCTCTCCTTTGGTGCAGCCCAAAGATCTACCATCTACCAGCCTTGCCCTACAGAAGGCTTTAACGTAGGGACATATCTAATGTGGATCAAGAAGAAAAAATAAAATATAAGGAGTGGGGCACATTACCGCTATATAATGAGAGGCCCTTGAACCATGGCAAATCTCAGAGTAAACTACAAAACATGGTAGATAGCTAGAAAGATCACTTGTAATATTAGGGATCAGCCATAAGAGGAGAGGGAGATGCATGTTTTTCACTTGTTCACAGATTGTTACTTGCTACCACCGCCGTTCTCATCACTGCAAATATATATATATATATATATATATATATATATATATATATAAGAGAGAGAGAGAGAGAGAGAGAGAGAGAGAGAGAGAGAGAGAGATGAACTCGTTTGCTTACCCAATACCAGCCACCTACCCTCCTAGTGAAAATAAGGTAGGTTTGTTTTGCAACAAAACCAAACCAAGAATCTTTTTCAAAAATTGACAACTTTATAATCAATTTTCAAGGTGATAATCAAGCCCTAAGACAAGGAGGATAATGGGCTAGGGCCGGCCCGAAAAAGCCCAACCTTGACGTTCACCCGATCGAGAAATATGGTGTGTTGATGCCAAAGCCCGAACCATTGATAGGTTCTTACCTAACCATATACAAAGTGATGTGATGCTTTATAAACATATTGGGAAAAGTTGGCTTATACTTCCCTAAAACTAAACTCCTCTAAATTCCACTCTATACCCTTTCGACCTCTTCATCGAGCATCATTGTCAAGCAACCCCGAACAATAACAAGGACGATCATCACATCCCTATCATATTTATAAAGAATAATTGTCACGTTTATTGTACTTATCATATTTTATGAGTTTGATTGAATATCATCACCATCACTATAACCATCATCATCTCCACACAAGATGTGACAGTTTTATGACCGGCTGTTAATCTGACGTCAACCCTCTACACGTTGATACCAAATTCATAACCAAGATAGATTATAATCATGAGAGGACCATGCCATAAAACCTAGGTGGCCAGTTGGTAGGTAGATAGACTGACATTTTGGATTGCAGTTTAAGCTCATAACCAAGGAGCACCATCCAAGTTACCCTAAACTATAAAAAGAATAATGAAGAGTAAGATTATACAATTTTCTATAGGAAATTACATTCATGTCTATGACACATTACGCCAAAGAGTGAAGGAATGACAATCCCATTATGGGTTCGATTGAGTAGTGCAGTGAATTGTGATCATATAGGAAAAGATCAACTTAGTTGAGCTGGCATGCAGAGCCCACGGGCTGAACCCCAAGGACCAGATTAGGGCCTACTTTTGCCCCATTTTTTTAGGACCGGATTTGGGTAGTGATAGCCCAACCAGGCCCATTATTATCCCTGACTTAAGATGGTGATACCTTCCAGGCCAAGGAAATGTTTAGCCTGGGCACCGCATGACTACAATCTCAATGTCAAACTATCCCATTTAGTCCATTTCTTGGTCACAGGATCCCTGATTCATTGTCTCTTTGGCCCAACACTAAATACAGTTTTGGCATGCATGGAGAGAGTGAATAGAACCATTAGAAAACTGAGAAATTTAAATGAAAAAAGATACATTCCTACAACCCCCTAATGTATATTAGAAAACTAGGAACCCCATGACACTCTCTCTTCATCACTTATCCACTCTCCCTCAGCTCTTTATCCCTCTTGCAGTAGGGGCCCCTGATAGCAATTCAGCTCCCTCCCTCCCATTCTCTCAGACCATCGCACAAGCGACTAAGTATCATCCAAGTACCTGCCATACAACTAATCTACCATAAGATAAATCTGAAATGGGTTAAAGGGACAATCTGATAAAGGGAAGAGGGAGGCTTATCGTGTTTATGCAATCCCCACCACTTCGATCTCTATTCGACAACAAACATGACCGACACAAATGCCAACTTCCCCCTTTCCCTCTCTTTCCTTCTCCCTTTTTCTCTACTCCAATCTCTAGCTAGGCAAGTGGTAACCAAAAGTGTATTGTCAGCCAGCTCCAGATGCAATATATGTTGTTAACTAAGACTAACCCATGGTCCGTGACAGATATACCCTGCAACATATAAACTACAAAAATGTCCACATATAGATAACTAACATTTACAAGGGACGAATAGAAAGGGAGAAACGAGGAAAGAGAGAGATAAAACGGGAAATATGTATCATTTAGAAGTAGCATAGGGATGACTGAAGCACAAATTATGAACTTCGCATGTGTTGCACATTTGCAATGCTTTTTGCAACGTTCATAACTTCTAAGAATCATGCCACATCTACATCTTGTAAGACAAGTTTCAACATACTAGCCGATCATCTACCACTATCTAGCTATAAACATAAGCACATAATGCTGATCTACGTTTTTATGGCCTTAGCTACCTTGCAAAAATGTCAAGAACTCTTTTGAGAAATTGGTAGACGATTGACTACTTGAAGTAGAATGAAGAGACTTGATGTAATTGTAATCTTCATGTAGGTTATGTGACCACTTAAATTCTGCAAATAACACTGTAGGAGAGTAGGTTCCCTTGTGAAAATGTATAGAAGGCTGTATTGTTCATAGGATGAAAGTTTGCAAGGGGGAACTTGATGCAAAAAGCCTAATACATGGCTTTAAAATAGTATTGCCCGCAAAATTTGAGAACAACTTTGAAATAAGTATTTCCGTAAAATTTAAGATCCAGTAATTTATAGTGCTAGAACGAGCTTTGTTAGACTACTACATGCAATTTCTTTTTTGTTATTTAATGTCATCTATCCACAAATTTGTTTGTTGTGTTGCATATTTCCAGTGTTCATTATAATGGCTCACAGCTATGCCACACGTCGGCTGCAACTGCACGGAACAAGTCTCACCACTAACCAACGATCTTTCATAGCTATGACCATGACTATGTTGATCTACTCCTACTTTTGACCTCTGCTGCTTAACTAGAAATGTGGATAACTGATGTCAGCTCATGTAAGTTAATGCAAGTTACATCACCATTCAAGTGCCGCAATGTGAAAGCATAACCCACATAGTTGCGACTTGTAAGTATTTGCAGAGGCTAGCTGCTAGATTTGTACACGTAACTTCCGATAGGAACTAGAAAACTGAGACTCCAACATTGGTGTCATGTTTGTGTAGTGCCAATCAGACACATCTGATTCAGATGGACACCCCAAAATACAGTAGACCATGCAAAAATTGGTGTCACTTTGATGTCACCGTGTCCATACTGTCATTTTTTATTTGTGCCCATGCAACATCAGGTAGGAGGATACTGAAGATGAGGGATCTTGATGATCCCCGTAGATCTGTCGAGTACATTAATACTGGGGTAAGCTTTCTAATATACTAACTATATATAATTTCCTTTGTTATGTAGTATCATTTGCGATAAATCCACTAATTGGCTAATGCTTACAGTACCTAGAAGACTGAAATCCAGACAAATGCTGAAATTGTTTCAGTTATGCAGTTTTGTAGTTGAATATATTATTTGTAAATTGAAGAAGCTACACAAGATTCTTGCACTAGTTGGCATAGCTGCCTTTAAAGTTCATATTATAAGTATAAACTAAGAACATTCAACAAATCATGAATAATAACCTATATGTAGTAAAAAATATCACAACATTAAACAGCTGTAGAATCCTATGCTCACAGTACAATATTTAGGTTTTAAGGCTGGAAAACTTTAGCATATTGATTTACACGAATGGGCAAGAAAAACCCTACATGCATTGTTCTCTTAAATATTGTTTTGATTGTTTTAACCATGTGCAAAGCATCTTTAAAACTTCATTGAGACAATATTTCAACTTACCGAAGTTTGCGAGAAAGCTGATAAAGACCTGTTCCAGCCATCGCAACGTTAACACTAAAAAGGTTCCAGTTCTTCTGCATAACCACAAGAATTAAACAAGATCAGCGGCGATATACAAAATAAAGACTAAATTGCTAGGAAGCACTTAGCGCCATGTAGTATAGTGCCCGTTTTGGATATGTATCAAACATGACATGTACACTACAAAATACACTAGGCACATGAACATTGGTGTCATGTCTGTTTCCATGTTGTATCGGATTATACTGGTATTCATGAAACATAACTGAATTGATACGAAGGTCAAAAATATTACATGAAGGTTACGTTTATTTCTAAACAGAATATCAACTCCTAACAGGAAAAAGTTGATATTCCTCATGCCAAAAGAACCAATTGTCCAATTCCTTGTCTAATGGGTCAGGTACAATGTACATGTGTAATTTCATACACCCAGATCGAGCTGATTTGATGGAGACACTTGTTTAATGGAGATTGGGTCCTTGCAGCACCGATTTGACACACTGGGTTTACATTTAAACATGGTGTATGTTTGATTTAGTATCATTTTTTATTGGGACTCGAGTTATATTTCGTAATTCTAATTAGGATTGGTTTCTTGATGGCCAAGATTTGTGAGGTTATATAAACAAGGTTTAACTACTTATTTTCATTGATGGAATTGAAGAGTTGAGAATTTTATTTTAAGTTTGCTGTAGGATGCCTATTCCAAGATAAAGTCATAAAACTCTCTCTCTCTAGATCATCTATATATTGTTAAACACTAATCCCCAAATCAATTACATATTTTTCTCTTCCCCTTTTCCATTAATGTTGTTGTTGTATTGTGGGACCCTGTCAAACCTCTCCAAGCTAGAAGCTATTCGGCCCCTACTGGCGGGCCTAGGCCACCCAAGACCTACTAACTGCAGCAGCCAAACTACCTGTGGTTTCCCATTGCACGACAGCAACCCATCCCCTGTGGGTTCTAGTCCACATCCCTGTGTGTCCCTCTGCCACGTCAGCCTTGATACCCAAGAAACTTGTTGCCCCTGTGAATCAGAACTCTCCCTGTCATCCGGGTTTGCTGCCATCAGCTCAAAGTCACCTCAACCCGTTTTATCGTCGACAAACTTCATCTTCCTCATGACATCCACCCAATGTTTTCTCAAGAACCAAGCTTTGTTCAAGGTTCATTCACGATCTCGGGATGAAGGTTTGTCATTGCCGATCGTCATCCTTGGAAAGAGGTTAATCTAGGAAAACTTGGAGAATGCTCCTTGGTTGCATGAGCTTAAACTGCAATCCAAAAGGTAGGTCTACCTACATGTCAACCGGGAACCTAGGCTTTATCGCATGGTCTTGTCATGCTCATAGCTACCTTTGCTATGAATTTGGCACCAACAGAGAGATTGATGTCAGGTCGACAACCGATCATAAAACTTAGTCAAATATTATATGAAACTTTCTTATACTCGGACCCTATTCTAATGGATAAAGGCTTGGATGATGATGGTGAGAAAATCCTAGTAGATCTCTTAGTGAATAATTGAATTTAGATTTTAGAGTACGAACCAAATATACACAGAGTGAAGAGTGAAAGAATGACAATTTGCTATAGGGTTTTATACCGCTAAATTATTATTAATATTTGCTTTAAACTAGATACCTAGGAGTGAGAGTTTCCCGTATTTACAATCAATCATTCATCATAATGAAGAGATTGAGAAGATGCCATGGATATGACTAAAACAAAATGGTTAAAATGGAGTACTTTATGGTCGTAGGATACCTTTAAAGTTTTGCAAAGAAAAATTTAAGACTAGTCATGCTTTATGGACCAAAGTGTTGGACAATTAAGATACAACATATCATCATCTTGGTTTGGACATGTACAATGCGTACTAATAGGTGCTCTAGTAAAGATGAGCCATAAGATAGCATTTAAAAGAGCCGCTAGGGCTAGAAGTAGGCCTAAATGAACATCAATTTAAGTTTTAAAAGAAATGGTTTTTGTTAGTGTTACAGAGTGCATGACCCTAACATAGACGAATGGAAGAAGAGGATTCATACAGTCGACTGCAAAAAAATTGGGATAAAAACTTTGTTGTTGCTGCTTCCTTAATTATTAATTGACCCATCTAAGAGCCCTCTAGGCCTTATCCTGCATCATGATTTCTTTTCAGCATGTATAGCCAGCAAACAATGTTGTCATCAACTTTCAGGTTTTAGAGTAAGAAGATGCCTGTAGATTGGAAAAGTAGTTATTATTTTAGGCTCATGAAGATTACCAGAGAAGTAAAAGTTGTAAAACAATATATCCACAATGAAGAAGTTCTATCATCGGTATAGATTCTATACCATTCAAATTCATTGCAGGGTGTATCAAATATGATTTAATTGGACCTATAACTCTTATTGTGCAAAGAGATGGATATGATTCCCTAAAGACAAATAATTAAGACCCAAATTCTTAATTCTTACTCTAAAAGTTCAAGTCTCCTGACAGAGAACCTTTTATTTTTACACTGTAACACAGATGCTAAAAAACTATGCTAGCTATATTAACAATCATTAATATTTAACTCGGAGCAGTATAAAACTTCAAGTTAATTCGTGTTTTGCATGAAGTAGTTGCGCAAAAGGTAAAAGGTAAGGGGGTGTTTTTTCTCCCACTAATTAGAGTTGTGGCACTAATAAGAGGTTGGGGTACCACTTACTAATTAGAGCCTCTAATCAGTGCTTCATAAAAGCTGTTTGTTTTTTCACTAATTAGTGGTTATATGTTTGTTTTTTCAATGTCTAATTAGACATCAATTTACCTTTGTATCTTTGTTATAAGTTATTCATATTTTGCTAATGCTACGTCGAAAAAATTATCGATGACAGCTTCAAATTGAATTTATATCAAAATAACTTCATTAGAAATTAAATGAAATGTCACATTTCTAGACTACATAATACAAGTTGAAGCAACAACAAAACATATCACAAACAAGTCTCTTACCACTCAACTACAACATCAAAAGCAATAAAACTACATCAATCTCAAAATTTTGTTTAATTTCGCCACAATTTGGTCACTATAAATTGTTGGTCTTTCTTTATGTTCCTCTCTTTTCAGTTATTATATCACCAGTGTAAGGATGTAAGGGGAAAATACTGAATTTTCTAAAATTTAGAATTCTTTTTTTTTTTTTGCTTCCAATAAGATGCTGGGTTGCAAAGAAAGTTGTAGGCTACCGTTTTCTTTTTCGGAGCCTCTAATTAGTCTTCAAACTCTAATTGCATCTATTTAGATGCAAAAAAACAAACGACATTTTTCGTGTGTCCACCTCTAGTTAGACTCATTTAGTGATTCACCTCTAAATTAGAGGTAAAAACAATCTAAGTTGTCAGTCATTTGCACGACTCAGTGCATCATATATGTAACATTCAGCATATAAAAGCACACGTGATAAGATGTACGAACTGACGGTGTGACTAAAGTCACTAAACCCACATAGGTATCTATGATCTACGTTATTTCATTCACCGATGAATTTCCATTTCGGTAAGTTGAAATACTTCAAAGAAAAAAGATAAAAGTAGTGTTCTAGTCTAAGGTTCCTTGTAAACTCAGATGCCAAAAAACTATTAGCAGACAAAATGAGAAAGAACAAAGGGAAGCCCAGAAAGATAAAACTTTTAGTATTTACTGCAAGTATCCATTCACTGTATACATTTAATAAAAGTTCAAGGAAATAGACATCATAGAAGGGAAAGTTCAAAAAAGAAAAAAGAAAAATCTAAACTGCATGCCATTCCAGTTGAATTTCAAATTCTAAAGGAAAATGATGAGCATGACCATTTGAATGCCTTTCCATAAAAATGGAAAGTTCCAAACTCAATCTTTGCTTGTGATGGCAAAAGTGAAAATCCAACAAATAAATAATTTCAAATTAACAATCCTGGAAGTAACAATGAAGTATACAAGTTACTACATCAACAGACTGCTGCACATCTGGAAAACGGACTAACCGGGGTAATCACCATGCTGTATCGGGACCAAACAACTCCAGTGCAAGCAACAGCTGGATATCATAAAGAAAAACCACAAGCAACATATCGTGCGATTATAAATTCAAAATAAATACAATAAATCTTAGGGGAAAAAAAACTACAGCACAAACAACTACTCTAAAACCATATACCACTTACCAATTTGTTGGGGGTAGGAGATCTTTTCTGGTGGCTTGGAAAAGTCGGCAATGTTTGCAATACTGATACCCCATTTGAAAGTTGGGGCCCAGAAGTGAACTGCAGTTAAGCATTTATTACTTCTGTTCTTAATATGCAAGATGCAATACATAGTATTAACTAGCGAACAGTAAGATAACCAAATAAGAACTAAAGGTCTATTTAGTTTTTCTTTTTCATTTTAGATTTATGGACTTCTAACTAGCGAGCAGTAAGATAACCGTAATAAGAATGAAATGTCTATTTAGTTTTTTTTTTTTTTTTTCCATTTTAGATTTATGGACTTCCAAGTTGCAACCAACCACAGAGAGCCAATTAACAGATTTTTAAAGCTCTAAAGTCTAAACGAGCAAAAGATTCTAAAGGAGATAGTATATGTCACATTATTTGATAACTTAAATCGTTTTTAATCTATTTTGTAGGAATTGATGTAGTATATTTTACCCAAGATTCAAAGTTCCAGTTCAATTTTCGGCCATGTTTTTTAGCCACATTTTGGTGATTCAGCATTTTGGGATGAGTTAGGGAGTATCAGATTACACATTTTTATAGTCATCTTTGAATTTTAAAGAAAAAGAATTCATGCAATGTTTATGTTGTTTGGTGTTAATTTCAAAAAACAATAATTAATATTCAACATAGTTTACTTCCAAGACATCATCCTAACACTAAGTAATCTTCGTAACTAGTATATACTGTTAAATATGTTTTGCACAGAATGCCTTGATATTTATAATATTACTAATTAATATTGAATACCTAGACTCTCAATATCAATATTTGTATAATGATAATTATCAAGTAAACCCATATAATAGCATAAACGCTTATTGTTTAGAGAACTCAATTGAAAGGGACATATATGGAAAGAATGTTAAGTAAACCAGACAGGTCTTTACGATACATATCAAAGAAAGAATGTAAAGAATCCTTTACAATCTCTTTACGTAAAGAAAACAATTAAAAAAAATTGTAAGCAAAGGATGACTGGTTAGAAATAAACTCCAGGAATATTCTGCAGTAGCCTCTAGAGATTGAACAATTTAGCATAGTTTGCACTATCGGCCGATACCGATCCGCTACGGTCGATACCGATACGGTTTAGCATGTCCCGATCCGATACCAACACTGGACGTCTCTTTTCTAGTCAATTTGGCAAGAAAATTGAACAAAAAAGACCAATCAACAAAGGTGTAAAAGCTTAGTAAGGTTGTAAAAGCATGTGAAAGAAGAAAAGTAATCTATCGCAGGTAAATCAATTAACAAGGATGACTACTATTTCATTTAATTTCAAAATTACTAAGAAACAACATACGAAATACTTAAAATTATGCCTAAATGTATAAAATATTTCTTCTAAAATTTTAACAATTTCTTAATAATTATTTGCTTCCCCAACCAAAAAAAATCAGATAAGCCAATCCGAAACTGCCAATGCCACCAATACCCGATACTCATAGTAAGGGTCCGATACCGATACTGATACCGATACTACAAACCTTGCAATTTAGATTGCCTTTCAGAAATAAAATTCAACCAGAAGCATGAACGTGAAAATTTAGAGCAATAAAAGTTACTGCAAGATCAATAATGTCATCCCAAATTCAGATATGTACTCTATTATTCTTCAGTCAGTTCATGTGGCTAATTTGCTCATGTATCAGGGATAACTGTGTATGAGAGAGAGAGAGAGAGAGAGAGAGAGAGAGAGAGAGTACTTGTTTTAGGACCAGCAGGATGATTCCATAGAGCTTGAATCTTTGATGTTGCCATAAAGTGAGTATAATCTCTGTTTGTTTAATTCACTGAAAGTAAGTGATGCAGCAGAAGGTTTAAATTGATATAACAGAAATCAATAACATAAAAAAGTCATAAATCCTTAAAAAAATTGACATGAAGGGTATTAAACAAAATAGTAAATATGTAAGAAATACATCAGCATAATCATGCCACATGTTTTATAGTTTTCTGTAGTATCATCAATGTTCTTAAAGAGACTGACGAAGCGAAGTGACCTGGATCCTAGCTGCCCCCTCCTCTCCTTTTTGTTTTCCTTCTCTCTTCTGCTGCAACAGTTGGAGTTTGTCGCCTTCATAAGCACAAGTTGTTGTAACAGGTAGTGGATAAGAGAGATCAAAAAGGAGAGGGGACGATGGACAAAATAGGAGAGAGGGAGAGAGAGGAGAAAACAGAAAAACCTAATTGATCTGCCTGCCGCAGTTGGGATCAGGACAGGACAGTACTCAACACCAAAAGAGGAAGACAGAGGAAGATGAAGATGTGAAAGGGGATTTGTTAAACAGAACCCTAATTCCCTCCTATAAGGGGAGAACCTAAGAATCTAAAAGGGTGCAGCTAAATGTCTGCTTAATCGGCCAAAAGTATGTGGGCAGGAGGTCCTGGGCGCCTGCTTTCAAGGACAGTTAGTATCCTCTCTCTCTCTCTCTCTCTCTCTCTCTCTCTCTCTCGTGTGTGTGTGTGTGTGTGTGTGTGTGTGTGTGTGTGTGTGTGTGTGTGTGTGTGTTTGTGTTAACTTCTCATACATGACTATATCGACTATAGAAGTATAGATATAGCTGTGTTGTGTGTGTGTATATAACTTTTCATACATGACTATGTAGACTACAGATGTTAGCACTTCATATTCTTCATGCTCCCATATGATTATCTAATGTATTCCACATCTTATATCTACATTATACACACGTCTAAAGCTTATTATATTCTTCAGTCGTACTGTGTTCTCCCTTTGCTAAATAACATTCTTCGGACTAATATATGAAAACAAAGTCAGACCCTACGTTTCATAGTTTAAAGTACCGGCCGATACCAATCCGATACGGCCGATACCGATACGGTTTGGCATGTCCCGATCCGATACCGACCGATATCCGATACTGACCGATACCGACATTGGGGGTCTCTTTTCCGATCAATTTGGCAATGAAAATTGAAGGAAAAAAGACAAATCAACACGGGTTTGAAGCATAATAAGGTTATAAAAGCATATGAAAGAAGAAAATTTATCTATTGCATGTAAACCAATCGGTAAGGGTGACTACTATTTCGTTTAATTTCAAAACTACTAAGAAATAACACTGAAAATACTTAAATTATGCCTAAATGTATAAAATATATTTTTTAAATGTTAATAATTTATTAATAATTATTCGTTTCCGATACCAAAAAATCCGATATCCCGATCCGAAACCGCCAATACTACCGATATTGCCGATACCGATACTCATAGGAATGGTCCGATACCGATTCTGATACTGTGAACCTTAACTTTCCAATGTGTAACAAAGTGCCCAAGTCCAAACATATGTTTAAACAATTGAAGTCTAAAAAAATATCAGACACATTAATACCATGTCCGGCATGGTGTTTGACATAGACACAACATCATGAGACAACTATTCATGCTACGCAAGCTTAATGGGGGGTTTTTCATATCCTTTTATTCTTTCAACACAATTGAGACCAAGCACAAAATTAGCATGTGATTATTTGATAAATCTTCCGATTATCTCGAGTACCTTCAGTCACTCTAATAGTGAAAGACACTTCACACCTTTTTCAATATCCATTTCTTTGTCCTTATTACTAATCTGATGAAGCTCAGGTTAGAAAAGAGCCATCTCATCTACAAAAAGGCAAGCTCAATCTAGGGACATCTCCCGCATCTCCTACGAGTTGCAACTCCACAACATGGACATTATGTCAACGTTTACACATGCATTTATTCACAAGATTAAGCTCCACTAGTTCACTACAAGAGAAAACGAGTGGAAAAACAAACACTTAAAACCTAAGTCGCCCGTCATCGTTGCATTTCGAACATTACTCACATGACTTTCATCTTAGTTCAGAGTTCTTCTAACTTCTAAGTTGCAATAACTTGCAAGAATTGGCAGGGACATAGGCAAATAAAAAAATGTAGGGGATGATACTGAAATAGATATTGAGGATTATCCTTGACTTTCAACCCATCAGCATTGTTGTCCAAGGATCCTAGCCTTCACCCTTGCAAATGATATCCCTTCTTTCTATCATTCTATGTAAAGACTACATTTTGTACGTTTACAAGTACCAGCAGGAGGAGCCTTCTTCGTAAGCTACATGCGAGAATCTTATTCTCAGAGTTTGCAGGTGCCAGGACACTTTTGAGAAATGGGTTCATAAAGCACGGACACTCCAAAACATGTGTGTCTGTGTGTTTCGTTGTCCTTACAGTGTAGTGTTTCTATCGTATCCATGCAACATAGGTTCATATTCAAATCTTGGTGCAACAAAATTATAAGTTTTTCCTCCTTAGATCTTACTATCTTTTTACCCTTTGGAGATGACCCCTTAAATCTCAGTACTTTTTGGAGCCCCTCCAAAATAAAAGAAGAACAAAATTCTCATCACAATAGGGTCAGCTATGGAGCATAGCAACTCCCTTAAAAAAAGTGATGAAGTTGTATGACTCGCTGTCAACTTGATGTCAACCATCTGGTGTCAAATTCCTAGCCAAGTCTACAAGCAAGAGAGGTCATTGCCATAAAAGAGTCTAGATGGTTTAAAGTATCGGCCGATACCGATACGGTTTGGAATGTCCCGATCCGATACCGACCGATACCCGATATTGACCGATACCGACATTGAGGGTCTCTTTCCGATCAATTCGGCAAAGAAAATTAAACGAAAAAAGACAAATCAGCGAAGGGTTTAAAGCATAATAAGGTTGTAAAAGCATGTAAAAGAAGAAAATCAATCTATTATATGTAAACCAATCGGTAAGGGCGACTATTATTTCATTTAATTTCAAAACTACTAAGAAATGACACTGAAAATACTTAAAATTATGCCTAAATGTATAAAATATATGCTTTTAAATGTAAATAATTTACCAATAATTATTTGTTTTCCGATACCAAAAAATTCGATACTCCGATCCGAAACCGCCGATACTACCGAAATTGCCGATACCAATACTCATAGGAATAGTCCGATACTGATTCCGATACCGATACTGTGAACCTTGTCTAGACAAAGAAGAAGCAAAATGGTAAGTATACTAGCTAGTTGACAGGCAGGTAAACCTACCTCTTTGGTTCTTCACATTCAACCTACGAACCCAAAAAGTACCCTGCAACTTCCCCTAGACCAAAAAAGAGTACTAGATAAAGAAGTTAAATGATACAAATTTAGCTACATGGGAATGGCATTCATCTCCATGGCACACTAGTGGGGAAAGGAAACAGACGGCATTCCTGAACATGTTCTGCAGCTCGTTCCCCTTCTCCATTAATCAAGAAGGTAGCCTCATAAAAATTGAACATGCAAACCTTTGTTTCTCATTCTTCTCATTATGTATTTCTATGTTTGTCACAACGCAGGCACCCTACTTATTTGAGGGCGAAGAGAGTTAAGTGAAGGGGAAAAAAATCTGCTTGGTTTGAGGGTGGGCGGTTTAGGAGGAGTAGTCATAGAGGGTTAAGTGAGGAAATTTGTTAACATTGTTTTGTTCATTGTTTTCAACTCCCAAATCGAAGGGTTAACAAGGAAAAATGAGGGCATGTTGTTTCAAAAGTCATAAATACCCTTTTTTTTGACAAGTTTTAATTAAAAACTCAATCAAATCTAATTTTATGCCACGTGTAATAAGAATATTTTGATTAGTATTGTATTTTTATTAATCTTTGTCCCACTCAAAGTCTCTAATCCAAGCAAAGAGTTATTTATCGCACCCCACTTCACTTTCCTCCCCCACCCCCCCCTTTCCAATTCAAGCAAGGTTATATGTAGTGACTCCCCTCCCCCCTCACTTAACCCCACTTAACTGCTCTCTTCCCCGCCCCCCCCCCCCCCAAAAAAAAAAATTCCAAACAGAGCCTCACTCCTACAGTACCAATGTACAGAACATATACACACACACACACCACTCTTAGTACAAGTATATGTGTAATGATCAATGCTATCCTTGTTTCAGTTTTTTTTTTTTTTAAATTGAGATATTGGAATATTGACATTCAGTTTTACATGTAAATCCCTCTCCAACTTCCCCAATCATATGAAGATAAAGATGAAATTTTGTCGTTCCAAATTAGAGTCGGTCGGTCTCGACAGCAATAATAATAATAACAGTGAGAAGAAGAGAGTATTTACGTGGACTTCGGCGGAGGAGGGCGATCGGAGATCAACGGCGGATAAAATTCTTGCTTTTATTTCGCCAATCTAATCTCTCTCTCTCTCTCTCTCTCTGGGTGTTGGTTGGTAGATGGAGAACAGGAAGGGGATGGAGAACAAAAAAATAGACCAATGGCCGTCAACAACCAACCAGCCCACAATGGTATGGATGTGTGTTGCACGTGCGATGGGGTTGGCTGGATGTGCTGGCTGCGTTGGGTTGGGACTCAAGGTGTCAATTGGGTCGGCCGGCCCGGAATCCGACGGGAGTCTAGTTCGGTCAAATTTGGGCTGGGTCAGTTCGTGCCCGGTAAGCGGACTGACTCGGCCCAGCCCACATTAGATCCGGGTACGGGATGTGTTCAGATGTGTGGTCCAAAAGTCCGATTCGGACCAAATTACCCACAACCCAATCAACCTGGCCCAGACCAGCCCGGTCAGCCACCCGGTCAAAAGCTCGGTCCAGGCACGGTTAAATTCGGTTCCCCCTCCCGAACTTACATTTATTAATATTTGGGGAATGATTTACCAGCATACCTCTTAATATATATGTTTTTAAAACATTGGAACCAAAAAAAAAAAAAAAAAAAAAATCTCCCAACAACTATATTAATATAAAGGGGGTATTTACAATTTATAACTGTTTTTTAATCGTTAATCAATGATATTTTGATCATTTTGCTAAAAAAATGACCAAATATTCCTATAACAGAGGATAATGAGGGTCATTTAGCATCCAAAAATCCTATAAATGAGCATAATTCATCCAAATTTACTATAATAAATTTTCTTCACTCTCTTCTAATACTTTCAAGCAATCTAGTAAAGTGACAACTTTCTGGAGACTAAAGTGGAAGAAAAATTGCAGGAGTTAGAAAATTTTGGAGGGTTTAACTTGATCGACCACCACAAAACTGCAACAATTCTACATCCGCTTTTAGAAAAAATCAAGTTGTGGTTTAATTAATTTTTTTATTATTGTAATTTGATTAGTTTTATGAGGAAAATAATTTGAAATTTGATTAGTTTTTTAAATTATAATTTTTAGTTATTAGTATGGATCATAACGATGATATTAGTTCTAACTATCAAGATATTTTCGGAACAGTGTTATAATTATTACAATAATTTTGATGAGAATTGTTATGCTAATAACCATGTAGAAGATTTTGTGCCACCGACACAAATGCCTCCTCTAGAAGTTAGAAATATTAATAGTAATATTTCATCTAGAAGAAAATCAATGTTATGAGAATATTTTACTAAACTATTTGTCACTGATAATGAGGAAGAACTATTATATTCGAAAGACCAAAAAACAATACCTAGAGGTGTATTTATATTGTTAGACGGTTTTCATGACAATATGAACGTTGATATAAGTAGCTTAAAAATAAAATTAAAAAAAGTTTAGATACTCTAATAAGTTTACATGAAAAAAATTGTATCGAGCCGACCTACTATAAGCTTAGAACAAAAGATGTACAAGATGCCCACTAGAAAGCAATAGCTAAACTCGACAACTAACTTATTTTAATGTAAGAAAATATAATAATTTAGATCGGCCGGGTCCACTTCTAAACTTAGAACAAAAGAACAATATTTTTAGGTTTTGTAGAGTGGGATATAATCTTGTGGCCGAATGGACTTGGAGAGTTGGGAGTTCTATTTTTTATTTTCTTTTGTTCTAATATTTGAAAGAGACTCATGTGCCAG